>JAMXBD010004242.1:0-76199 GCA_024138025.1 Combretum micranthum | reverse complement strand
TAAAATGACCTTCTATATAGGCAATATATGAAGTCGTTTAGGACCAAAGGTAGGGTTTTTTATTCAAATTTACAAAGTGCCAATTTTCTTTATTCCTAACATTAAAAATACGACTAATGATCCAAACCTAACACTTCTTCATAACCCAAACACCCATCATAACAAAACTTGCATAAAAGATTGAATCATGCATGTAAACAGTATGTTACCTTATTACAAATCTATCAATCATTTTTGCTTTTCTATTTTCTAATCATTTTCCTTTGAATTTCTTCAAAATCCCCCTATACGACAAGAACTTGTTACTCTACAAATACTTTCTTGGAAACAAGAAGAAAAGAAAGGAGAAGGAATTTATCACTTACTGTGTTATCTTATTGAATTTTCTTCAAGAACTTCCAATAGGTTGTTGATGGAAAGAAATCGAATGTTCTTCAATTACTTAAAAGAGAAAGGCAGGAGGAGAAGCCGTTTAAATCTAATTTTATATTTTGTAATTGTCTTATTTTAAAAAATTTGGAGATGGGCAAATATATCCTTGTTTTAAAAATGAAAATTATAACTTGCCCTTTATATAAATAATATTATTTATTGTTATTTTTCCTATCATTTGGATATTTCAGTATATATGCTTAAGGAAAAAATGGACTAACCAATATTTGACAAATAATTAACTTGCTTGTTAATTATACATGCAAAAACTTGATTTCAAAATTTTAGAGCCATTATAGGATTATACTTTCAAAATCAAACTCTTGAACAATACTATATCTTCAAATTATCGAACACCTAGTTGCACACCGCACTTTCAAAATCTGCACTTCTAGACTTGCACCATACTTTTGAAAACCAGACTCTTTGGATCTGTAAGATGGATACCTTTCAAAAGCGAATCACATAAGTTCGTACTTTCAAAAATTGAAATCATGGATAAATTAATGGATCTACTCTTTCAAATCCTATACTTTATCAATGTTACTTTCAAACATAGATTCTTCAGCTTGGTTTCAAATCAGTGTCTTTCGTGATTACTTAATCTTATATCAATTTAAATAGTGGTTTGACACATGTTTATTTATTACATTAGAATGCCGATATGGCATGTGGCTTAATATTATTATGCTTGCATATAGTAATGATGTACTAGATTCACCACCCAACTTTAGGACTTCTTGTACCATGTACAATGATAATTTATGATTTGTACATTGATAAGGGTTTGGCTATAGTTATGACGAAGGCAACTATTGGATTACTTACTAGTAATTATGAAAATTTGTTAAACTTTCTACTAGCAAGAAAGTACATCGATTCACTATTATGATGATTTTCTATGCAACTTTATGCTAGAGAATTGATTTATATTTTCATATCTATTTTGAAAAACTTTTGGAGATTCTTGTGAATTGATGTATAATAGCATGTTCTAAATTTTGTGTGTACTCATGTTTTTGTATGAGGTGTGATGGTAAAACTATACAATATTTGTAATCTAAATTAGTTTGTTTTAAGGTTAATTAATTGTAAGGCCTAGAGGAATATATGAACTTTTGAAAATTTTCATTTTAATGCCCGAAACTTGAAATATTTTCCATCTAGGCCTTGAACTAATTAAATTGATGAAAGTGTAGCCTCCATTAGCAAAGAAGCAGACCAGGTTAAAGAAGGCTAACACGACTGATTGCTCCGGAAAAGAAAAGAAAAGGCTCCTACTAGTACTTTTGTATCAATTGAACTTTGGCCTGTTTAGATAAGAAACCTTACAATGTCCTTAATGCCGAAAATAACAAACAAAAGAACACATAAACTTAAAATGGATCCCCAACAAAATCACCATCCACATCTCAAAAATGTTTAGATTCTTGTCTCGATTTAATAAAGTGCACACCAAAGGCAAGGTTTTAGGAATCATTCTTACTTCAATAGGTCAACTAATGGTTCCATGTCTTTTCAAACTTTGTTCTAGTATGAAAAGGATCAATGATTCTTCTTCTAAGACCATCTTTATCAGTAAGTTTCTTAAAGGAGTTACTTAACATACCATGTTAGCTTTTTAAGCAACTCTCCTTTTAAGAAACTCTCCATTTTATCCGTAAATTATCCAATAAATTTCTTCATAATTTTTAATACTTTTTGTAGGTCCCATATTATATTGTCATTTTTATATTAAAAAATATTTCCCTCATATGTTAAATAAATATGAAAATAAATTTAAAATATGTAAAAATTACGATTATTTTAATTTATTTATTAAAAAATAGAAGTATCAAAACATTAATTATTTTAAGATAAACTAGAAACACGATAATTTCATTTAAAATCAATACAAGCAATAATACAATTTAAATAGTACAAACCAACATTCAAGGGAGAAATAAAAAAGAATGGAAAACAACATACTATTTAAAATAGTCAACTATAATAATTAAATGTCAATTAGTGGGTCCAAACGCTCCCCACATGTTTAATAATTGGTTTGCAACTAACGATGTTTAACCCTTATCACAAAGTCGAAGATTGTTTTCTACGTACGTTGCATATTCTGTAATATGACTATGAGAAAAATGAGGTGCTGTTCACTATTGTCTCCAATCATAATTTGGCCTTGAAGTTCAAATTTGTAGCCATCTCGTTCATCTTCGACGATCATATTATGTAAATTTATGCATGCTCTCATAATTTTCCTTAAAACCTCTTGATCCTAGAAACGTGAAGGTCTACGAACAATAGTAAAATGACATTGTAGCACTCTAAAATACTCGTTTAACATCTTTCCTACATCCTTCTTGGTGCTTAGCAAATAACTGTTCCTTTGGACCACATGGATATGAAATAGATTTGACAAATGTTGACTACTCTAGATATGCCATCGGTGAGATTATAATCATCATAGTTTTTACTATTCATGGTGTAGTGTGTCATTGGGGTGCATCTTTCTAGGACATCATCAAATAAAGATGACCGCCCCAGTACATTAACATCATTGTTTAAACCCAATAAAAAATGCATGTCATATGTAAGTGTCATATGAGTAACAATTCAAGCATGATTGTCGGAGACCCATGATCTCCTATAGTATATATGTCTTGCCATGCAACCGAACAATTTTTCCACTCCCAGTGCATACAATCAATGCTTCCTAGCATACCAGGAAATCCATAATGCTCAGTCACATTAA
This sequence comes from Combretum micranthum, assembly GCA_024138025.1. Lineage (NCBI taxonomy): Eukaryota > Viridiplantae > Streptophyta > Magnoliopsida > Myrtales > Combretaceae > Combretum > Combretum micranthum. The sequence goes on along the minus strand of JAMXBD010004242.1, from coordinate 73,021 downwards.
GGAAGTGTTCAATATCAACTTGATTTGACCTACGTAAATACTCATCACCAAAACAAGCAATGACCCATTGGATGAATTTTTTGACACATTGTATGATTGTGCCTTTAGCCATTCGCAAATAGTCGTCTAAAGCATCACCCGCTACTCCATATGCTAACATTCGAATAGCTGTAGTACACTTCTGTTGTGGTAAGGTACTAGGTTTGCCAGCAATATCTCTCCTCTATGTAAAATAGGATGAGTAATCCTACAGTGCTTGTACAATGCGGAGGAACACACTTTTTCTCACTTGGAATCTACGTCAGAAATGTTCATCAATGTACATTGGGTTATCGAAGAAGTAGTCATTATAAAGACGATTTTAGCTTTCTAGACAACCTCTATTTATATACTTTTGCTTATGTCATCTAGTAAAGTTGGAACTATCATATATCTCTGAGACCACTTGATATAAACGAGCAATTAGCTTAGATTGCAAACTGCTCATCTCTGATAAAATAAGTTCATCAATTATTTTGTTGTAACCACTGCTTTGCATAGAATCAAAACTGCTTGAGCTACTAGTAGACATTATGTTTTAATAAGATGAATAATGAAATAGTAAACACTTAGAAATAAGAAAACTGAAGAGTGCATTTTATAAAGATATACTTTTTTGTCATTTATAGATTTTAACTCAACAGTTTGTTTACAACGGCTGTTTACCATGAAATAATAAAAAAAATCAAATACAAAAAAATAATTAAAATGCCATGAGGCTCCAAACGATGTTTTTTTTGCCTTAAATTCACAATTATAGGGTAAACCCCTGTGATTAATGTAAATCTCTGAACGAGCATCGCCTTGACATATTATAAAAAGATTTTGTGTTATATCCAAAAGTTATGACAAATCAAAGTTTCGATAAATGCAACCCAAAATTGTGATCATGGCTTAAGTCGAGGCCTTACTTAGATTGTGGCCTCGACACAAGCCATAACACAATATTGCTGCCACAAAGTCAAAATTTTGGCTGCAACATTGGGTCACGGCTTAGGTTGAGGTGTCGACACAGGCCACAACCCAAAATCGAGATCAAAATTTTGACTCTATCACGGCCTGGGTCAAGGGCAAGATCGAGGCCTCGACGTAGGCCGCAACCCAATGTCGCGACCATAGAGTCAGAATTTTTGCCGTAATTTTGGATTGCAACCTGGGTCGAGGCCTCGATCGAGTCTGTAGCCATAATTTTAGGTTGCGTTTTTTAGAACCAACGATTTCTTCTTGTTTTAATGATCTCTCTACGCATCTCTTCTATCAATTCCTTCTATACATCATCCATTGTCGATGTATTGGCCATCATTATTGATTTCTCCAATTCGATTCATTTTCGACGTTCCCTTTCCTTTGTCGTTTCAATTTCTTTATCTTTCAGTTCATTGATTTTATGTAGTAACTCCACTTTATCATGATCTACTGTGATCAAGTCCTGTATCTGGTGAATGAATTCATCCACTTTCTCCCTACCTTCAGCCTTTTCTTTACCTTTTCTCTTTGCTACGGCCCTACCTGGTGGACAAATGTTTGTCTCATTTGCCTCATTATTTATTGATATATCATTGTTTGATGATGAGCTGGTATATGCTCCAGAGCTATTGACCTTAGAGCATTTACTTGTATTTTTTTCAGCGTTTCCGAATTCAGATCTCCATTTGGGTTCATTACGCAATATGACCCAACAATGCTTGATAGTGCATAATTTATTCTCATTTTGTCTAAATGAATCATGAGCAGCTTTTATATAATCATGCTTACTTTTTTCACTTTGTCCATGCCGTTTTATTTGATCGTAATAGGCCTCAACTTTCATACCATCTTTTGAGATTTTTTACCACTGAGCTTTACATTGTCGCCATGTTCACCTCAGTGGATTTTTCTCCTTCTCATACAGTTGTCCCTTCTCAAATTCTTCATGGACTCATTGCCATAATGTCTGTAATGGTTGATTGTTTCAAACAAGTTGATCTTTACTAACCCTCAACCATGCGTAATTAAAAGCTTATCATCATTTTGCTCCTTTTTCCTACAAGCTTGATCACCCTATTTTCATTATCATCATTATCTTCTAAATTTTTATGAGTAGAATATTGTGGGTATTGTGAGCTTGTACTAATTAGTGTTTGTGGCGATTGATCTAAATTCAGTTGCGGTGGAGAATTTTCCATCACATTGAATAGTTGAAAGTTTTCAAGTGAAAATTAAGGAATATAAGGAAAATATGGTGTTGTCATGCTTCTTGGATTATGACTGAAATTTTGAAGGCTTTGGCTCATAATTGGAAAATTTGGAGGACATTGCAAATTAGGAATGCCTTGGAAAAATGCACTAAATGAAAGATATGATCCAGTTTGTGAAATATGTGTCATTTGAAAATTTTGTGAGTTTGCTGATTCATTATGTGTAAATTTTGAGAATTATTATATCTATGTATAAGAAATTGTGGATGGAGAGATTTTTTAGCATTATAAGCACAATTTCAGAATTAAAAGAGATTTTTCAAATGATAAAAAATTATGGTGAATTTTAAGAATTGAGAGAGAGATTTTACAAATTTTTATATATTTATAGATAAAATAATTTAAAAAATTGTAAGGGTAGGTGCAGGTTCATTGGCCAGAAGGTCAAATTTTATTTGACCAGAATGGCCATAATTTTTATTTTTTCCACAACGTTATTTTTAATCAGCTAGCTTTGAATGCATTTTATGGATCTCATATTCTGACAAAAGTAAAAAAAAAAAAAAAAAAAAAAAAAAGGTTAAACAAAAACTAGTTGCTTTGCAGAATAATGGGTTTCATCAAGCACATTACTTTATCGGTAAACAATGCTAGTTGGCAATCCTTCGTATAGGTATCCAAGCTAAGTACTTTTGATAAATGTGGTCTAAACAAGTGAGAAGTTCCTAATACCTTCTTAGTCACTTAATTAAATTTGTACTCAATACATTTTCCCACTAAATGTAGATGTTAGTATTATTTGCAAAAAGCTTTCAAATCTTGGTATATGAATTGTTTAATATTTTTTTATATTGTTACTAGCATTTTCTAAATATGTTTTGGTGATGGGATTATTAGGCATAATTAAGTGCCAGTGGTTTCTCTGTTTTTCTTTCTTTCTTTTTTGTTCTTTATGCCTTTTTATTTTTATTTTTTTGTAAATGTTAATTTTACCTTAGTTAATTTAAAAAAAAAAAAGGCCATTTGAATCATTGATACCCTATGTTAGAGGGATATTGAAGAAAGTTGTAGTAGCATTTGCTATTATAATTGCATACAATCCTAGTTTGTTTAGTCTGTACTCTAGTTAAATTATGCACTACGCTTTTTACCAACATAGACAAAGTGCAGAAAAGGGATAGGTAGACATCATCATGGGTCGGTTCCGAACCGGGAACCGACCTGACCCGTCACCGGCGGTTCCTGAACCGAGAACTGGCCCGGCAATGGCGGGTCTGAACCGGTAAAGGACCCGTCGGTTCTGACGGGTCCTTACGGTTCCATCCTTAAAAACCGTATGACCCGGCGGTTTTGGAACCGTCGATTCAAGAACCGGCAGAACCAGCGGTTCTACACCATAGAAATTATAAAAAAAAGTAAGAACAAAAGAAAAAAAATTATAAAAAATTGTAATTATAAAATAAATATTTAAAACTATTTTTGCATAAATAATAAAAATTTATTTCCTATTCACAATATTTAATGTGTTATTATTAACAACATAAGTAATAATTACATTTGAAATATATTGTTAAATTTATGTAGACTTCTAATCAAAGTAGACTTTTTTTCTTAACAATGTGTGATTCATTTTTTGTTATGAGAATTATTTATATCTTTGAATATTTTATAGTGTCACATTGCTAATATAACAACTAAAAAAGTGCAAGTGATTGTATATAAGTAAATACATAATTATAAAATTTCTTTTAACTAATACCATGATAATTATGTTAGGCTCAATGTTATTTCAAGTTAATATTTATTTTATATATTTTTTCTTAGTTAAATTAAGTAAATTATTTAATTGATTTTTTATTTTTTTTCATGGTTCCCGGTTCCTCTAGAACCGGAACCGAACCGTGAGAACCGACGGTTCCTAAGAACCGGGAACCGGACCGGCTCCCAGGGTCCGGTTCCGGTTCCACCACTTTTGGAACCGGGAACCGGTGGTTCGAGTCCTGTTCCAGACCCGAACCGGACGTGACGATGTCTAGGGATAGGTATTGAACTAGAAGCTTCCTAGAAAAAATTTTGTATTAAATTCTGCATTAATAGATGTAATACTATGTCTATATATATTCGTTGAGTACTGTAGAGTACCTGAGAAGTTTATTGATCTAGTGTAACTGTTTATATATAAATATATAACCCATGTCGTCCTTCTTTTTAGAGGAAGCTGCATCTTAAATCGATTCAAAAAGTTAAAATTCTTAAATGAAAATAAGATAAGATAATAAGATGGGGTTCTAAATTGAAAATTAAAATAAAATTATAGATCTTTTTAAATATTTAATTTTTATGTATGTTGTATTTAATTTATATTTATTTTTTTTTGTATGTAATCTGTCTGATCTACCTGTGAATGTAAAAATATCCGTCTTTTTTTTCTTTTTTCTTTTTTCCTGTATCGGTTTTTACCATAACTATATGACAAAGTCCTGTCAGCTTACCAACAAACAAAAGGAATCTTAGGCACTTATAGCTAGCACATGGCGTGAAAAGTGAATATAGGGAAGAACAAAACAAAAATTTTCCTTTTTCTTTCAAAATAATAGGAAATCATATCTCGTTAATGAGCCTCGATTAAACAAAAATCATTCAGACTGGCCAGTATATATATATATATATATATAGATATATATAGGTAAAAGCATTTAGAATTTAATTTCTCTTTTATTAATCCAATAAGAAAATAAATGAATGAATTCAACTTCTTTTTTTTCTTTTACCTCTCTAATCTCTCTTTAACTATTCTAAGAGCGCAATCCTTAAACCAGAGTGGAACATGTTGATGTGGAAGGATCATAAATAGCTGGAAGCAAGTACTTCCTTCCATTAGAACCATGTGCATTGTAACTAGCTCCAGTCGTGGCATCTTTCAGCAAGTCCCCAGCATAGCCCGGATAAGCCCCTTTCGCATAAACACCGGGGCAAGCAGATGCAGCCTCTAGGGGTGCCTCGGCAACGCCCTGATAATAGCCATTGTTGAATGGGTTGGTAGCTGTTCCAGCCAAAAGGCTCGCTAAATTAATAATTATGCCGTCAAGGCCGACATCGTTGTTTGGTGCAACCAAGGGTTCCGCCTGTGGACCGTAGATGGGCTGGTGGAAAGGCCAAGCGCAAAGACCAGGACATTGGGTCTCAGAGTTGCCCACCCAGATATATGCAAACTTCTCGAGTTTGGCGAGGTTAGCCCGCCCGGTGGTCTTGGTGGAATAGGCCGAACCGTGAGTCCCACATTTGCTCATGCAAAATCCCTCTACTGCCACATCGGATGATGTAAGAACAACATTGATGGCATTCTTTTGTTCACCCCCGGATGCAAGTTGTACGATGTGTTTGCTAGTGAGTGATTTTCCTAGAGAGTAGTCCTCGTCCAGGACGTGTTTTCCTAAAGAAAGTGAGAGAGAGGAACGGTGTTTTCTGGAACTGCTGAGGTGATAGTATTTGTCAATGGTCTTCCACCAAGTGGCAACCGATGGTGATTGTTGGTTTTGTGGAGTTGATAATGAAGTAATAAAATCGGACACAATCGTACGTTGCGACGGCTTGAAGCCACCATACCAAATCAAATTTACTGAGATTTGCCCAGACAGAAGAGGGCCGTTGTGGTATGTCAAGAGTTGTGATTGGTCTTGGACAACCTCGGATAGTTGTCTTGAGCCAATGCCATTGGAACAGAAGAGAAACAATAACAGCTTGTAAATGCCATTTAAAGAAAAAAAAAGAAAAAGGAAAAAAAGAAACGTTTGTGCGTTTTTTGGGGAAGAGGGGAGAAGAGAGAGAGATAGGAAGAAGTGGAAGCTGAGTAGCTTTTGTTGTTGGGAGGTCTATTGGACTAAAGGCTTATTTATAGTAAAGTCAAAAGTCGGGTTGTGAGTTTGGTATATATTTTTTTTAATTTGCATGCTGTGCAGCAACGCGAAGTGGGATGTAGTGCATTGATGAACTTGCTGAGAAAGACACCTAAAGTGGATAGAGGTAATTCTTCGTTGCGGATAGTTGTTATCATGTTTATGTCAAATTGCCAGCTGCGAGTAGCGACTTCATCATCAAGTTTATGAACAGCAATATTGACCGGAAAGAAAAAAATACATCAGAGGAAAATTTTACATTTATTTTAAAATTAATTTTGCCACGGGGAAAATAACACCTTTAATGGTTTCATGTTTATGCATCCCTAGTTAAATAGATAAAGTGATTGTAATCTCTAATCAAAGAAATTCTAAGAAGTGAAAGGCATTTGATTAGCTAAATAAGTTCTTGAAATGTAGTATATGTGTATAAAAAGTGTTGAAGCTGTTTTGGGAGAGTTAATGAGTTGATAATTGTATGTTTGTGGTTTCAAAATGAATTAGATGGTAGTTGTGAGTGTTTTTGATGATAGAATGACCGGGTTATGTATATATGTGTGTAGTAAGTAGGGGTTGCACGGTACGGTTCGGTTCCGTTTGCATCTTGAACCGAATCGACCATAATTTATGGTTTGATTTTTCTTTTAAATTTGAACCCAACCATAAAGTTTAGTTCGTAATTTTTTGAACCGAAAAAAAATGATTGGTATAGTTCAGTTGCGATTCGAACGTTTTTTTTATAAAATAAAAAATATATTCTATCGAAAAACTTCCATTACATATTTCTTATCACTAATGCAATATAAACAATGGTATTTTAAATTAATAATTTACCAAATAAACATGTAAAACTTATAAGAAGGAGAGATTTTATTAATTATAAAATTATAATTGTGACTGGTCTCATTTTTTAATTATCTTGAACTATAATGGTATACTAAACTTTATCTCAATCTAAGACATAAAATGTAATTCGTTGTATGCTTCTAACTAACATATTACCAATTATATAATCAATAAGTAACTAAATAATAGAATTGATTAATTAGTAAGACAAATGGAAAACAAATATGCAGAAGTTATAATACTAGAGATTAAATTTTAAAATCTATCTTACTTATAGATAACATAACAATTAAAACATATTATAAAAAGCTAATTTATCCTAATGAATAACACATATCTAAAAAAATTAATTATTTTAAAATTTTAGTAGATATTGTCACGCCTCAAAATGGGGCCTAGTATGATTAATCTAAAGCTATCATATCACGTGTGTACCCGTAACATGAGAGCTATCTTAGAATGTACGAACTCTATTTATTTATCAATATTTATCATATAAATGATATATTATACTACTGGTTTTAACCATGGAATCCGATTTCAATTTCTACCAAGATCGCAGAAAATCGGTATCCCTACCAAATGGTAAAATGGGTTTTCAAACTACAACTTACAAAATTCAAAATTTATTTAATTTACATTCTAAGTTTACCGCATCCTATATCTCTATCTTCAATAGAGTTTGTTGGAGAAGCTCTCTTCACACATTCCTAGCCCAATCCTAGCTAGTATAATAATCCTACACAAAAACTGTTGTGAGTGAACCACGGCTCCAGTGAGATAACCTGACCAGACCACACATCAACCAATAACAAACAAGTATAAATTATCAATCATATGCACATTACAAGCTTGATGATCTAGAATCCAAAGCAGGATGTAGATTTACGCCCTCTTATCAGATTGAAGGAGCACGATACTATAGTCCACCTACCCAAGAGAACTAAGTATGCAGGAAAGCTACGATCCTTATGTAGTTATCTCTTTATACTTTAGGCACTCGATTCCTGTTTTAAGCCTTAGAAACTCTACTAAGTGTTAGTCATTTCATAGCGATACCATGGGCGGCTCATTCATTACCAGTTAGTTCCCATTGAACCGACGAAAACAAAGGTAATCTTGCGAAACTAATAGCCTCTTGCCTAGAAAAACAAGCATTACAGAGAACCGAAATACTAACACGTAGTAGGTGCCACATCTTCAAATGCAATATGCAAATCATGTGAGCATGTCTATTTCATTATAGTACCAATAGTTTTTAATCAAGTTTAAGGTGATCAAACGATTTACAAACAATCAACAACATGCTTCATACAACATTTATCTACAATAGAATTATCACTTATATTATGAAATTTGTCATTCAATCATACACCACGCTTATGCATTATCCCTAATCCCGCATGCATATCAATTAAATATATATTATTCCAAATGCAACTAATACTACAAGCACAAATAATGTGATAAAGTCAAGTAACTCACCTGTGGTCCTTACTAATTTGTTGTATAAGCTACTGGAAGTCCGGGAATTGATCTATTTTCCTATTAAAGGAAATAACAGAGATTCATTATTAGACTGTTTCTATAAGAGAAGTCTTCCTAGAATTAAAGGCTTTGATTTCGATTGTCGGATATTAGACTAAGCCTGTTATATTACTTATTGTGTCGTTCAATCCTTTAATTGAATCCTCATAGGTGCCTAATTATTCCATATCGGTATTTGATACAGTTTTTTAAGGTTTTAATCCCTATAGTAAGGAATATTTATCTTTTATTTGTTTTCATTTTGCTTCTCTCGATCTTAATTGCTATCTATATTTTTATTTAAGGGTTTGTCCTTTTCTTAAGTCCTACTACTTTAGTAAAAGATTCTTGTTTATTAATTCTTTGCCTGTCAACCTTATCTGTCTCTTAAATTGATATTTTTATTTTTTAAGGGTATGTTGTAGTATCTATACCTTTCAAAAATTATTTTAATAAAATTGTATGTTTATGGAGTTTAGATATATCAAATTTTTATTATACTACAATTTTATTTTTATTACAAATCAAGCTAAGTTTAATAATATCATATTATCAATAATATTAGTTTAAAATGTTAATATCAATATTAGTAATAAATACAAGTATAATAATAACAATAATTTTAAGACATTTAGTAAATACTAACATTAGTGACAAAATAGAATTGATGATTGTATAAATACAGTGACCTTAACGTAAAAATAACAGTATAAATAATCCTAATGATTTGTGAAAATCAATAATATCGAATACTATAATCAGTAGTAATAATAATAGTACTAATCATAATCATATTAATAGGAATAACAATAGCATTAATACTGATTTATTAAGAGTGAAAATCGAATGAATTTCTAGTTTACGATTTCTTGTTCATTTTAAATCCGATTTCGCTATATAAATGGTCGATTTGATAGTATTCTTCGAGTACTTTCTAGTAATGGAATTATTTTTGAGGAAAGTGACTTGTAAAATTTTTAAATTTATGAAACACATGCACAGGTTTCAAGTGAATCATGATAACTATGGTCAAAACGTTTTTTAATGATATCTAACTCATTTTTAGTCCGTTTTTTACGAATAAATAGTCGTTTTCATAGTATTTTCCGAGTACAATCCATTGATAGGGTTGTTTTCATTAAACAAGATCATTAAGGGGGCGAAAAATGCAAGAACAGTTCGCTTTGCTCGTATAAATCTTGCAGCAATAATCCAATTTTTGTTTTTGCAATATCTAATTCGTTTCTTATCTGTTTTAACAAAATAGTCGATTTCATAGGATTTTTCGTGTTCTTTCCATCGGCGGTATCATTTTTGGCTTATAAAAAACACATCAAGTTTATTCAATCTTCCTAGTAATTTACAAGAGTTATCTAGAGATCATCTTAGTTTTGTTGTAGTTTAGGTATGGTTTTGGTTTTTCCTTTCTAGGATTTGAATTTCTACACTTAAAAATCTTCAAGTTGATGTATTTATATCTTAAATAGTCTAAATATCATCAATACACTATTAGATCAATTTTGATAAATTTATAAGTCAATTTCTAGAGATCAAACATAATGAACACTTGAGCTTAATATGATCCTTACCTTGGTTGGATGCTAGAATGAATTTAGCTCCTCATTCTTGATGAAAATAATGATCTAAAAAGGAAGGTAAGAAAGTGAGTAACTAAGGAAAAATTAGTCTATCTAACTAGCATATATATTTATTCTATTTTCTTACCTTGTTGAGCCTAGCTTCCAACTTGGATCTTTGGTAAACCAAGGCTATTTAACTTGGTTTTTTATATTGTTTGAAACAGGAAATTGATGTTTTTAGATATGGTTGATGCTTGGATAGGATATAGGAAGTAAGACAAGGGTTATATCTTGTTTTAGAGTCCCTTAAAGATTGTCTAAGTGGGCAAAATGGTGAATGAAAGTGGCTTTCGTTAGTTGTGTTTGTGAGATTATGAGCTAATTTTGTCTAACTTAAGGCTATTTATATGTACTAAGGTTAGGCTAAATTAGGAGGCTAAAGATGGTGTTTTGGGCATGAAAAACTTGCCAATTGCAGCTAGGAATTTTTGTTACGAATTTGGTTGATTTGGGTGACGATTTTTGCTACATTTTGTACAAGATTTGTGGCTGATTTTAAGGGACATTAATTGTATTTGTTTGTTAGTTAACTAAGTTCATTTATGGGTGTAATTTAGGGGCTCAAGTTGCACAAAAATCAGGGCTAAATTCCAATTTTTCTGCTGCAGTTTATTTGTTATTTTTCCATATTGGTTTGCATGGTTTTTTTATTAGATTTCTCTTGTTATTTTCTAGCCAATAATTGGTGTTTGAAGTGGACATTTAAGGCTTATTATTGGTGTTTAATAGTCAAATATTCAACTCCTTTAAAGCCTAGAAACTAAGCTATATCAGTGGAGACAAAGCTGCTGTTTGTTCCATTCTTCCTCCTGCTGCAGCTGGAAATCACGGTGGATTACAAGGCAAAATGCAATTGTTTTCTTACTTGTTTGAGCTGGATTTTCATTGCATTTAATGAGTGTCCAAGCTGGAATTTGATGATTGGTTGTTGGGTCATTATCTTATTGAAATTGGAGTCCAAATTGGGACGTAAGTTGCAGCCGAAATTCCCTGTTACCGTGACAAATTCTGCACCACATGAAACTTTTTTATTGTGATTCTTTGATTTGCTTCCGGTTTTAGTTTTTTTAATTTGCTTATTATTTGATTAATAGTTAACTAAAATATTTTAACCAATATTAATTTATAAACATATATCTATAACTGTTACGTATGAGTTTTATCTAGATAAAATTATCCAAGTTACTACAAAAACTCTAGATCATTTATATATTCAAATTTTTAGTTTAAAGTTTACACGATTAATTATTTTTGTATTTTAAGTTACACAATTAAATTTTTCAAGCTCAATAAATCGAATTAGTAACTAAGCCTTAATGAATTCAGAATTCCTAACAATTATAATAGCGGGTTTTGAAATTTTTTATTTTAGATCTAGATTAGTAATTATTGATCGGTATTAGTATCTATTTTGTATTTATAATCCTGGTAATTCATCTTTAGATTATTGTTTTGTACCAATAAGTTTTGATAATAGATTATATCTTATCAGTTTTGAAATTTAGAGTTACTTCTAATTATATCTTGAAGTATTAGTTCAAGATACGAAATCTCATTTTTAGTATCTATTAAAGTCAAAGGAATTTTTATTCGGGTTTTTAAACTATGAATAAGCTTATTATAACTCATAGGTTTATCCGAAGATTTTTGTTGAACCATATATTTGATATTAGCTTCACGTTTACTAATTTGCTCATTTTCTAGTTATGAAAATTATTGAAGGTTACATTGGTAGTTCAGGATTTTAATTTCTAAATTCCCTAAATCTTTGAATTAGAATATTAGTGTAATTTAAATATTTATTTAAGATCTAGATTCTTAGATATTAATCTATTTTTTATCTTATTGTATATTTTGTAATTCTAGTGATTTTTCTTTAGTCCCTATTTTTATAACTTGTAGGTTCTAAAAATTAATCATCTATTATTGTAATTTAAAGTTATGATTTCTTGTTAGACCATTGATCATTTTACCAAATATTATGTTTTACTATAAAGGAATTATTTACACTAATTTGTTATTAACTACACATTTTTGTCTAGTGCTACTTAATATTGTTAACAAATTAAAAATAGTTTGAACACTATTATTTCATTATTTAACAAGTATAAGGTTTATTTCCTAAGTATTAAACTTAAGGGTAAATGATTCAGGAATTTATATTAACGATTGGTTTATCGTTGTTTTATAAATTATTTGAGATCATATTTGTTACAGTTTGTATTTCGAAAAATTTTTATTGGTAACGATTCTAATCTTTCTAATTATAATCAATTTCATTCACACCTTAACATTTTTAAATAGAGAAAAATTTGGGGTGATTTTTACTACTTGTTCCGATTATTTAATATTTTTATATTACATTTTTAGTATTTGTTAAAATTAAGTTACATAAAATTAAGGGGATTACAGATATGTATCATTAATAAAACCATTAGAGTAAAAATAATATGTTTAACTTTTTTTAATATATAAAATGATTCGGTTGGTTTTGACGATAGATTAGTTCATGGTCCCGAACCGAATCACGAACCAAACCGTTTCAAAAATAACTGAAATTTCGATTCGATTCGTTCGGTCGGTTTTTTTGTAGTCCCTAGTAGTAAGTGAATATGTTAATTTTTGAAGTGTATATATTAGTTTAAATGAGTTAAGTTTGAAAATTCGAAAACAGAGCAAAATAGGCGGAAAAACATGTTTTTCAAGCACTATGTAAAAGTCACGGGCGTGACAATGGATTTTGAAGCATCAAGTTCCTTAGCTTTTCGCAAATCATGAGCATGACCAAGGTCTTCAAAGTCTCTAATATGTAAAATTTGCTTGTCACGTATGTGATTGATTTTGAAACTCACATAGTTTTGCAAAAATTTCAAGAATTATGGCTGTGACCTAGCCATGGCTAGCCTCAGGTCTTCAAAAAATTTTCAAATCTAAATGTCACAAGCATGATGTTGTCCTTAATAGGCTCGGGTTGTAAAGTTTTGAACAATCACAGGCATCATTTAACCTGTGATTGTGTGTGATGGCCACCCCCACCTTGATCATGGGTGTGATCAAGGGGGTAATTGAGATCATGGTCTCAATTACGGCCGTGATTTGTGTCGTTGCCCTATTTTACAAATAAATAAATAAATAATGATGATTTCAAGGATTAAGGGCAATAGTGTGATGTATAAATATATGCTAAGTTATGTTTGTTGTGAGTTTTGTTTAGAATTTGATATTTGAGTAAGTATGAGTCTTTACTTATGAATCAATGTTAAATTCTTTATGAATTGAATTCTTTTATCAGATCCTTCTACCCCGTTAAGTTTAACTACTAGTCTTTTGCCAAAAATATCAAATCGATCAGGTACGTATTAACTTAGTTGTTATATTAAGATAAGCATATCTTAAAACGACTCTATTAAAGATAACTTAAAAGTGTTTGGATTGTTTGTGCATGTACCGTTGAATCCAGAGTGGCAATCATATTAATGAGGTTAATATGATAGTTAGGCGCTTAGGCCAGCCTAATCATCATGCAATGAAGCTTATAAGTGGCTCAACGGGTAGTCGATATGGCTAACGGTATCAATGTAACGTTTACTTATTCTTAAGAGCAAATAATATGATTTATTTCATATTTATGGGATCGATTGAAATAATGATTATGGATTAAGTTAAGTAAAGATGAGAAATGGCTATGACCCTAGAGGATACTATATTCTCTTTTTCAGTTAGATATAAGAGATAAAGGTATTCGAGCTGCTTGAAACTGCTTAGGACCCCCAGATTTCCCAAGGTTAAAATTGGAGTTTGAATACTTCAGTGTTGTTTGCTTACTTAATTAAAGATAATAAAATTATTGGTTGTTGCATTGCATTTAGCCTAAATGTGCTTGACACATATTGTATTTGTTTGTGTTACTTGCGTACTAGGCCTTTGGCTCATGTTGCTACTTTACAAGTGTTGAAGATGATGAATTATATTCTCAGTTAGGTTATGGATTCATTTCGAGGACTTTCTAGATAAGTGGCATGATTAGGAAATCCCGATCTGGACAACTTGAGTTTTTGTAATAGTCTAGTGGAAAAAGGTCTTTATGGAAATGTAAAAGTTTAATGATCATTTCAATCTTTTATATATTTTGTAATAGGCTTGGCCTTAAGCCTATGTTTTCAATTATCTATGTACATATATATGTATTAACACTTTCTTTTTGTTGATGAAAGGATAACAAAGTTTTGTAATGTTATGTATTCTCTTAATGAGATGTTTGGAATGAAATATATGGATTGTTTAGACAAAAACTTATATAAACATTTTCTTTACAGACAACCTTACATGTATTACTATAAGATTACATGTGGTCGGGGATTGTACATGCTTAACTTTATGTATAAGCCGTGTCGGTCTTTATAGTGACCTTCTATATAGGTAGTATACGAAGTCGTGTAAGAACAAAGGTAGGGTTTTTCATGCAATTTTACAAAAATGCCAATTTTCTTCGTTCCTAACATTAAAATACAACTAATGATCCAAACTCAACCCTTCTTCAATATCCAAACACCCATCATAACAAAACTTGCATAAAAGATTGAATCTTGCATATAAACATTATCTTATCTTATCACGAATTTGTGAATCCTTTTTACTTTCCTATTTCCTAAATCATTTTCCTTTATAAATTTCTTCAAATCCTTTTATATCTCGTTCTTTCTCGGTTGCAAAAGCCACTAACACACTAATACGACAAGAACTTGTTACTCCTATAAATCCTTTTTTGGAAACAAGAAGAAAAGCAAGGAGAAGAAAATTATCACTTACCGTGTTATCTTACTTAAATATCTTCAAGAACTTCCAATAGGTTGTTAAGGGAAAGAAATGGGATGTTCTGCAATGTACTTAAAAAGAGAAAGACAGGAGGAGAAGGCGTTTAAATCTAATTTTATACGTTTGTAACAGTCATTATTTTAAAAATTTTGGAGATGGGCAAATATGCCCTTGTTTTGAAAATAAAAATTACTAACTTACCTTTAATTCAATAATATATATTTATTGTTATTTTTCCTATCATTTTGATATTTCGACATATATGCTAGCTTTAGAAAAAAATGGACTAACCAATATTTGACTTATAATTAACTTGCTTCTTAATTATACATGCACAAAACTTTGATTTTCGAAAATTTTAGAGCCATTATAGGATATACTTTCAAAATCAAACTCTTTAACTATACAACATCTTCAAAATATCGAACACCTAGGCTACACTTCACTTTCAAAATCTGCACTTCTAGGATTTGCACCATACTTTTGAAAACCAGACTCTTTGGATTTGTAAGATGGATCTACACTTTTAAAAGCCAATCCCATAGGTTTGTACTTTCAAAAATTGAAATCATGGGATAAATTGATAGAACTGCTCTTTCAAATCCTATACTTTATCAATGTTACTTTCAAACACATATTCTTCAAGCTTGGTTTCAAATGAGTATCTTTTGTGATTACTTAATCTTATATCAATTTAAATAGTGGTTTGACGCATGTTTATTTATTACATTAGAATGTCGATATGGCATGTGGCTTAATATTTATTATGCTTGCATATAGTAATGATGTACTAGATTTCACCACCCAGTACTTTAGGACTTCTTGTATCATGTACAGATGATAATTTATGATTTGTACATTGATGAAGGGTTTGGCTATATTTATGATGGAGGCAACTATATGGATTACTTATGCTAGTAATTATGAAAATTTGTTAAACTTTCTACAAGCAAAGAAATACATCAATTCACTATTATGATGATTTTCTATGCAAACTCTATGCTAGGAATTGATTTATATTTTGATATCTATTTTGAGAGACTTTGGAGATTCTTGTGAATTGATGTATAATAGCATGTTCTAAATTTTGTGCGTACTCATGTTTTTGTATGAGGTGTGATGGTAAAACTATACAATATTTGTAATCTAAATTAGTTTATATTAAGGTTAATTAATTGTAAGGCCTAAAGGATTATATGAACCTTTTAAAATTTTTCATTTTAATACCGAACTTGAAATATTTTCCTTCTAGGCCTTGAACTAATTAAATTGATGAAAGTGTTGCCCCATTAGCAAAAAAAAGGCAAACCAGGTTAGAGAAGACTGACATGGACTAATTGCTCCCGAAAAGAAAAGATAAGGGTCCTGCGAGTACTTGTGCATCAATTGAACTTTGGCCTGTTTAGATAGGAAACCTTACGAATGTCCTTAGCGCCTAAAAATAACAAACAAAAGAACACAAATTTAAAAATAGATCCCCAAACAGAAATCACGATCCACATCTCAAAAATGTTCAAATTCTTGCCTGGATCTTAATGAATTAACTAATGGTTCAATGCCTTTTCAAACTTTGTTCTAGTATGAAAAGGACATTTGAAATGGATCGATGATTCTCCTTCTAAGCAGTGAGAAGTTCCTAATACCTTCTTAGTTACCTGATTAAATTAGTACTCAATACATTTTTCCACTAAATCTAGATGTTAGTATTATTTGCAAAAATTTTCATATCTTGGCATATGAATTGTATAATATTTTTTTTTTATATTGTTATTAGCATTTTCTGAATCTTTTGATGATGAGATCATTAGGCATAATTAAGTGCCAGTGATTTCTTTGTTTTTCTTTTTTTTTTTTTTTTTTCTTTATGCCTTCTTATTTCTTTTAAATGTTAATTTTACCTTAGTTAATTTTTTTTTAAAAAAAAGACCGTTTGAATCATTGGTACCCTGTGTTAGTCTGTACTCTTGTTAAATTGTGCACTACGCTTTTTACCAACATAGACAAAGTGCTGAAAAGGCGTAGGTATGAACGTAGAAGCTTCCCAGTACAAATTTGGAGTAAATTCTTGCAGTAATAGATGCAATACCGCATCTACATATATTCGTTGAGTACTGTAGAGTACCTGAAAAGTTTAGTGATGTAGTGCAACTGTTTTTATATATTATATATACATATATATGTAGCCCATGTCATCTCTCTAAAAGAGGAAGCTGAATCTTAAATCAATTCAAAAAGTCCAAGTTTTTAAATGAAAATAAGATAAGATGATAAGATGAGGCTCTGAATTGAAAGATTAAAAAAATTAAAGATCTTTTTAATTATTTAATTTTTATGTGTGTTCGTATTTAATTTTATTTATCTTTTGTATTTAATTGACCTGCGAACGTAAAAATATCTGCTTTTTTTTTTCCCCTGTTTCGGTTTTTTACCAGAACAAAAATGACAAAGTCTGTCAGCGTGCCATCAAACAAAAAGAATCTTAGGCTCTTATAGCTAGCACATCGCGTGAAAAGTGAATATAGGGAAGAACAAAACAAAAATTTTCCTTTTTCTTTCAAAATAATAGGAAATCATATCTCGTCAAATGAGCCTCGAATAAATAAAATCATTCAGATTGGTCAATATATAGATATATATATATATAATGATAGATAAAAGCATTTAGAATTTAATTGCTCTTTTATTAATCCAATAAGAAAATAAATAAACAAATGAATGAATTCAACTTCCTTCTTTTCTTTCTTTTTGCCCCCTCTAATCCCTATTCTTTAACTATTCAAAGAGCGCATTGCTTAAACCAGAGTGGAACATGTTGATGTGGAAGGATCATAAATAGCAGGAAGCAAGTACTTCCTTCCGTTAGAACCATGTGCATTGTAACTAGCTCCAGTCGTGGCATCTTTCAGCAAGTCTCCAGCATAGCCCGGATAAGCCCCTTTCGCATACACCCGGGGCAAGCAGATGCAGCCTCTAGGGGTGCCTCGGCAACGCCCTGATAATAGCCATTGTTGAATGGGTTGGTAGCTGTTCCAGCCAAAAGGCTCGCTAAATTAATGATTATGCCGTCAAGGCCGACATCGTTGTTTGGTGCAACCAAGGGTTCCGCCTGTGGACCGTAGATGGGCTGGTGGAAAGGCCAAGCGCAAAGACCGGGACATTGGGTCTCAGAGTTGCCCACCCAGATATATGCAAACTTCTCGAGTTTGGCAAGTTTAGTCCGGCCGGTGGTCTTGGTGGAATAGGCCGAACCGTGAGTCCACATTTGCTCATGCAAAATCCCTCTACTGCCACATCGGATGATGTAAGAACAACATTGATGGCATCTTTTGTTCACCCCGGATGCAAGTTGTACGATGTGTTTGCTAGTGAGTGATTTTCCTAGAGAGTAGTCCTCGTCCAGGACGTGTTGTCCTAAAGAAAGTGAGAGAGAGGGACGGTGTTTTCTGGAACTGCTGAAGTGGTAGTATTTGTCAATGGTCTTCCACCAAGTGGCAACCGATGGTGACTGTTGGCTTTGTGGAGTGATAAGGAAGTAATAAATCGGACACAATCGCACGTTGTGACGGCTGGAAGCGACCATACCAAATCAAATTTACTGAGATTTGGCCAGACAGAAGAGGGCCGTTGTGGTATGTCAAGAGTTGTGATTGATCTGGGACAACCTCGGATAGTTGTCTTGAGGCCAATGCCATTTGGAATAGATAGAGAAACAAGAACAGCTTGTAAAATGCCATTTGAAAAAAAATAAAAGAAAGGAAAAGAAACGTTTGTGCGTTTTTTGGGGGAAGAGGGGGAGAGAGAGAGAGATAGGAAGAAGTGGAAGCTGAGGTAGCTTTTGTTGTGTGGGAGGTCCATTGTGACAGAAGGGCCTATTTATAGTAAAGTCAAAACTATCGGGTTGTGAGTTTCGCATATTTTTATTTTTAATTTGCATGCTGTGGAGCAATGCCAAGTGGGGATGTAGTGCATTGAGAACTTGCTGAGAAAGACACCAAAAGTGGATAGGGGTGATTCTTGGTTGAGGATAATTGTTATCATGTTATGTCTTATGTCAAATTGCCAGCTGCGGGTAGAGACTTCACCATCAAGTTTATGAAAAGCAATATTGACCTGAAAGAAAAAATTACCTCAGAGAAAATTTTTTCATTTATTTTAAAATTAATTTTGCCAAGGGGGAAGAATAACACTTTTATTTGATTTTTCATGTTTATATGCGTCCCTAATTAAAGATATAAAGTAATGGCTACTTTAAAATTAAATGTATGGGTTAGGTACAAATTCTTCTTCTTCTTCTTCTTCTTCTTCTTTTTTGTTATAATTACCAAAAAAAAAAAAGAAAAAAATTAATATTCTTGAGAAAATTAAAAAGAAGTTGATAATTAAGTAAAGTATCCCATGAGTATGCTGTGGATTACACACTTTATGAGAAAGATAGATGTTATTTTAAGAACATATTCATTGTTGATGTGTTGTAATTTATAAACAAGGTTGTTAAACTTAACTTACCATACTAACAATAAAAACAGTGTCGGATTGATAGAATTATAGTTTGTAATATAGTATGTATAAATTCTTATTACTTTTGGGAATAACAAAAAAAACATCGTAGTTTACCCAAACTTATATTTAAATAATATTCTATTTATTTTAATTAAATTATATTATAAAATTGTAAACTCTTAAGATTATATAAGTGAACAAATGATTTTAGTAATTGTGTATTGATTCAAATTCTTAGGAGTACTATGCATTAATAATTGAGCGTTTACTTGGACAACAATTATAAGGACAACATTATTTGAATTAATATCATGTTAAGAGTAGTATAGAACCAAGGAAATTAATAGTATTGATAATTTATTAGTATTGGATCAGTATCGATTCGATTTATTTAATTTATGATTAAAATTATCAATTTTTTATCTATTTATATTTATATTTATATTAATTTCAGTATTAATTTAATTCTTATTTCGTTTAAAAATAATGCCAGAATATGCATCCAAACAGTTCTTAAATAAGGGCATTGGATTATGGAAGTAAGTGAACAACTTTTTTTCTAATTATTTCCCAAAAAGAAAGAAAAATAAAAATATAAAATAGCAGCTTTTTTCGTTTTGAATCTTGCAAAGCAAGGTGGCCTTCCACTTCCAGCTTAGCTACAGGTGTTATCATTCAAATTACAAATAAAACGTACGAATTGACAACATTAACCTCTATACTTCATGAATAAAAAACAAAAGCTGGCAGATGGGAAGGGCAAAACAGGAAAAAGAAAATACCAGAGAGAGAGAGAGAGGGAGAGAGACGTTGGGGAGTGGGGAGATAGTAATGAGTACAGGCTGGAAATAGGCGAAAAGGGCGTGTATAGTCATTGGAATGTGTGGAGTGGAGTGGACCGAAGCAGCTGGATAATGTGTAGTAGGTCAGCCAATGGGCAGAGGGTATGTAATGTAAAGAGGATCCAAGGTTTAGCGCGTGAGCCTGGTCGTGACGCGCTTACATGTAATTATCTTTGCACGTACAGAACCCGTGAGTTTTTGTCACACCCAATGGCCAACCCAAATGAATCTTTTAATACTAATACCACCCAACAGCTGGAGCTAGCTATCCCACCTGTCCCTGCCCCACACGTAACGTAGCTGTGCCCTCTTGTACGTACTCTTTGAGAAAAACATGGTTTTGCTTACTGCCCACCTATCGCGTACAAGGGTGTCTATGGTTGTGCAGGTAACAGTTTTTGCAAAACCTTGTTTTTTTTCCCCTTCATTTTGCTTTACTGAAGTGCACCGGAATAGAATAGAAGACGATTCCAAGCTTCATTCAATTTTTTATGTTTCGGTGCAATTTTGAAAACTGAAATCATCATTCCAATTTTATTAATTACATCCAATTTTATTACCTTTTATCCTATCACATGTTCATAATTTATTTTTATTATTAGAATATTTTTTATTTTAATTTATAGTCATTTCATTCATATCTCTTTCTAAACATAGAAAATAGTTGTCATTTCAAAACTATTCCAATCAAATTAATTTTGTGAATAAAATATAACATCAAAAGTGTTACACCAATATTTTATGAGTTTCTCTTTTTTTTTTTTTGAGAAATCTCACTATTTTATCTATAAAGTTTTTTACTTGATATTTTTCACATTTTTTTAAAGATTTATAGGCTTGTATATAATTATACAATACACTTAATAAATAAAAAACATATTTAAAAACATGAAATGATTAATCTTGAAAATTAAAACGTAAATTAAGGAAAATCCTCCACTCATAGAATTCTGAAATATTTTATGTGATAAAAATGGTTCTATAACAAAAAAAAAGGATGATTATATATCGTTTCTTTAAAAAAAAAAACCGTAAGCATCCAAAATACAAAAATTAGAACTAAAATTTTGAGGCTAAACGAAGGCTTTTGGGCCTAAGAATGATTTTGTTATAAAAAATATATAGATCTCTAAATAAGCTTTGCATGCATATATAATAATAAAAAAACAAAGTTGTAGACTAAAAATTATGGTTTTTGGAATATGGGCTGCGCATTTACTTCTTCTCAAGCTTTTTGGATTTATCTAATTTATCTAAGAATCGATCCGCAATTTGTTCTGCGTCATTTTATTTAGCTTTTTGGGGTTTTGATGTCTTTTTATAATCATTATATATATTTATTTTATTAAGTGTATTGTGTAAAAGTATATCCGACCTATAAAACTTAGAAAGACATGAAGAACATCGTCTAAAGAACCTTAGAGCATTCTCATCTATGGGTTCTTGATATAGGATCATATGTGAAGGATCTCACTTTTTGAGATTCTACGAATGGGGAGGTCCTTAAAATTAAGCATCCTAACAAATAAGGTATTTCATGATCTTTTTATATATTTTTTTTATTAAGTGTATCATGTAAATGTATATGAGGCAATAAAATATAAAAAATGTGAATGATTTTATGTATAGAAACCTAGAATAAAGTAGTGAAATTCTTTAAAGAAAAAAGAGGTCCTTAAAGTGCTAATGTGACACTTTAAAGACCTTTTAGAGGTCATATGGAATATGGATACATTTACAGCATGTTGGTTCATTGTAATAGAATTGGTTTCCACCTTTATTACCGTAGAATTTCTATTCCTTCATTTGTTTGCAAAGAATTCAATCAAAAAATTCTCGTTCTATAAAAGCATAATAGATAAGGAATCCTTATTATTTTTTTTATTGAAGGAATGACTATTCCTAACAAAAAAAAAGTATAATTAATTCAAAAAATACCTCTAATAATAAAGCAATGAGTTATAATTTATTTTCAACCTTATTCTATTTTAATTAATCAAACTTGCCAATAGAGATAAACGTTGAACTTGTATATTCAATATAGATTTTAATGAGACAATATAATGCACAATTAACTATTTAATTATTGTGAACTACGCTTAATTAGTCAAACATATATATGTGTATGTTGTGCGTTTTTTGTAGAATTTTATGTGGATTTTTAGTAGTAACATTATCAATTGAGAGCTAGACAATTTCATTCATTAGGGCACGACAGTTTGATTTTAAGGCTCAATGGAATAAAAACTTGTTGAGGGTAAATTTGAGGCGTGACATTTTAAGATGCGATGAGTTTTGGGCGCGACAGTTTAATATTGGAGCCGATATGGCAAGAAAGAGCCATTGAATTGCATTAAATGCTTGCCAACTTAAAAACGTTGTCTCTAACGGATATTTGAATTTTTGAAGACTATATATACTACCCTTAAGATATTCACAATCGTAAAGTGTAGAAAGAACTTTTATTTGCGATCTAATAAATTATTAACTTTATTATTCTCTTGTTCATTAAATTTGCAATATCTGTAAAAAGAGAGAAAAATATTTCAATGCTCTATTCTTACACATGTAATCTCTTAATAAGTATATAGACAGAAAGGAAATATTTTATTTTCTTTGTATTGTAAAAAATTGTTATTACTGAGCTTGAGTATACTTTTGTGATTAATAAAAGTGGCGGTGAAGTCATCGATTGGAGGTATTGGTGGACCATGGAGAGTAGGAAGTAGACAGAACTCCACGTTATTTCTAGACTAATATTTTATATCCCTATCTCTTTTATATTTCATTCGTAATCTACTATTTTATTATCCGATGCTATCAAATATATATTTGATCTGCCCATTAAAATTAATTATTTGAATTTTTAGGACAAATACTTAATTCATCCTCCTCTCTTGAGTATTTTATAATACATTTTCATATTTTTAATAAAGGGGTAAGATTTAAAAAAAATGGCCCTTAAATCACTTTTGTAGCACTTTTATAAAATTTTAGAGGTGGTAAGAAATATGGGTACGTTCATAGATTTTCAAATAGAATCATAATAATTCTAAGAAATTGCATAGACAAGATGGCACTGTATTATTAGCTGCAATTTTTGTCTTTTACCGTCACCAACAGCCAAAAAATCATCACTAGTGAATTACTATCCCATTGTACTAAAAGCTTCAATAAGTTTTCTGCAAAACAAATACGTTTTTGTACTAGAGATATATTCAAACCAGACATCTTCCGGGCCTGGGTCTATTCTTAAACAACCTCTAACCACCCCATGTAGGAGGTTGGGCATGTCTAACCCGTAGGCTTGCCCCTTTATTAAAAAAAAATAAAGAATTTTTTTTAATTAAAATAATTAAAATTTTTAACTTTTTAATATATAAAATCAACTTGAGAATATACTACCCATTAGCCAATATTCATTTAATATTTTCTAAAATGTCCAATCATTTATACACAAATAAATTCCTATTGAGTTGAAACATTAGTAATGTGGGACTAAAATAACTTTAAAAGAGTTGAGTTTACAAAAGAAAAAGAAGTCATACATTATTTCGATGTAAGATTCTTTTCTCAGTAGAACTCTATATGAATCGTGAAACAAGGCTTTAAATTGTACTTAGCAGATGTATTGTTTCCAACAACGCATGAAATAGTGTGAATAGATAACTCATGATTTTTATTAAATGGAAAATATTTTAAACATTAATGGCCAATTCACTTGGCTGAATGGAATAAGAGGGAAATGAAATTTTAATTAAAGGGAATTTAATAATATTGTAATGGATATTATAATATTCACTTAGTGTAAAAAGTAAAACAAGTAATTATTTGAGTAAAATATAAAATACCTATAATGGCCCTATATTTATTACAGAGAAGGATAATTGTATAGGTGTTATTTTCAACACATGAGTATTTATGATAAAGTTGAAATATATATCATTAAATGATAATTCATCTGGTGGAAACATGAATTACTATTCATCATTTTAAGTAATAGTAATTCATTATGAATTGTCATTCCTTTCAAGTGTATATCGTAATATCAAATTTACATCAAACCAGAAAGGAATGAATAGCCATTCATGTCAAGTGAACGGATTGTAAACATTAATTTTTTTTAACTTTCCTATTTTTTATTTTACATTTTTTCCATTTCTTATTTTGAAAAATTGTTCAAATATAACAAAAGCTATAAAATAAGATATAGCTTTTACATTTTACCTCATCTTATTAATTTTTTTTTAATCTAGAACCTAGATTCTTTTTCATAGGAAAAATTTTATTTATTAAAATTTAATAAATAAAAATTTCAAACTTTAAATTTAAAATGAGCTTAAGATAATATTATTATCTAACCCATATTCGGGTAATACTATCATGGATATGTAATTATTTATACACAAGCCCATCCTTATTATGTTGAAATATTAGTAATGTGGGACTAGAGTAACATTTTTAAAAACCACAACGTTTAGAATTTAGATGTGAGATCCTTCGTTTTATTTATCATAAGGTATCCTGCTTACTTAACGCTTATGCTAAGGATCTAATCAGAGTCAAACTTGGAAAAACTTTTCCCTTATTACCTAGAGTACAAGTGTACCCTTCTTAATAGAGTTCTATATAAAGCATTGAGATGGTTTTGAATTGTATCTATTCTACTCGAATCGAACCACACCATATTTTACGATATGTTTTTCTTTTAAATTCAAACCTAACCATATGGTTCGGTTCACTGTTCAGTCGGCTTTTTTGCACAGCCTTAGTATTTATTATATGTGTTGTTATCTACAACACATTAAATATTATTATGGATAAATAATTAATAATTCCTATTCACATGGAAAATAATTTAAATATTAATTATTTTTTACTTGTTTAATTTTCCTACCATTTTGAATTCTATATATTTTTTATTTTTTAACAAATAATAATATTTATTTTATTAAGAGGAGAGTTATAGTTAAATGAGAACTTTTACAATGTACTTTATTACTTGATGTGTATAATTCATCGTAGAGAGCATAAGGAAAACAAAAAGTTTCTTTTCGCATTGCCAGTAAACCGAACTTAACATTAGCTATTAACTAGTAAGTCACTATGAGGGTGGAGGGGGGACTGAATAAATTAAGTATTCCAGCAATGAATATCATACTTTTTCGCGAGAAAAGATAGCTGAAGATGTTCATAAACAATCTTGACTAGTGACATACTCTGTAGTGTGCCAACTAGTGAGGTTCCTAACTTTTATCAGCAAAAAGAGATAATAATCAAGTTTTGTTCATTCTTAAATTCCCATTAAATAACAAGTGAACTCATACCATTTTATGAGTTTAAAATTTTTAAGAGTTTTTTCTTAGTTAGAATATATATAAATATTATATGATACTATAAGTATATGGTTCCAGTGGCTTTACATAATTGTACGATTCCATACATTTTAATTATAAGTAAAATCGTGAATCCAACAATTATATATGCACGTTTCATTTCACTTTAGAAGCCATTTTCCTCAATGATTGCTATCTTCATTGAGCGCTTTCCTACTTCATTCATCAAATTCTTTCGGCTCAGCTAGCTCTATCGTCCAATTAAATTATATTTAATTTTTCCTTCCCTTCTTTTCCTTTTTCTAATGCAAACAAATTCCTATCAATGCATATGGCAACTTCCGTCCATTCAAGAGGACTCGCGGCTCTCCCGCCATCCTGTTTCTATTCTTTTAAGTTTGCCAACTCCCAAATTTTAAGACAATAAGACATATCTCGCAATTTCATTTCTAGTCTTTATAGTTTGGCTAAATTAATCCATTTAAGGTGGTTCACGTATCCTACTTAATGTATTCTTTAATATTTAGCCAACTCTATCAAAACCATCCATTGAAGACATTGCAATCATCTTGGTTCATCTTGATTCTACTCTTTTAAGTTTGCTAATTCGTTATTTTTAGCCGAATCTGTTGTAGGGTAAATATTACAGGATTTATGTTTTGTAATTAGTTAATTAGTATTTAGAAATATTATAAGAAAAAAGAAAAAAAATAAAAAATAGAAAAAGATTATATGTGTTGGCACATGTTAGAAACTTCTAGAATTTTCTAGTATTCCTGTGCTTTGGAGAGGCTAACATATTTTTGTATATATATACTCTATCATCAATAAAAAAAGAGAAGAAAAAATATTGTCCGCAGTGTTAATATTGTTGGTTTCTGAATTTGGATTCCAATTTCTATATGTATTCGAGGAGTTTTAACTTGTATTCGAGCCAACTCAACTTGCATTAGAGTTGAATCCACCAACCACACTTTCAAATCTTGCAAACTTGTTTCTATTCTTTAAAGTTTGGCCACTTTCATAAATTGAAGATGGTCTCTACATTCTATTTGTCTATTTTAACCATTATTATCAAAATCGATTCGGACTAGCCAATTTGACTAAAATCGACACTAATGTCGGGCAGGTCTCTCATATAACTTGTTTTAGCATCAAACTGACGACACCCGAATTGACTCTGTTGACCCGGGTGATAGAATCAAGTTGAACTAAGAAACCAGCAAGTCGAACCGAGAAACCCAGATCGGTTGACTCGAATTAAAAGAATTAAAAATTTAAATATTTATTTATACTTTATTATAAATTTATAAAATATAATCATTACATCATGCTTATTTAATAGTTAATTGATTAATTTGATCTAATATATATATTTAATTGAGTGATGTCATATATATTGATATTTCATAATTAAATTATCCCTTATATTTTATTTTTTTGTGACCTCGGTTTAACGCCGATTGAACCTGATTCAACCCTTGACCCCTAATTCCATTAGCTTGTCTGGGTTAAACCTCGATTTGGTTTTGACAACATTGATTTTAGCTACCTCCTGCCTTTTTTTTTTTTTTCCTCCAAAAAAAAAAAAAATATATATATATATATATATATTTGGCCAAATCTAGCTTGTCAAGATGGCTTTCACTACTTTAAGATATTAAATCTTGACACTCATTTTTCCGTAAAAGAAAAATAGAAATGATTGAAAAAATTCAACATTTTCATTATTCTAGCGTGTGAAGCAAAATGGGGTATATCTTTATCATTGTTCAAACATGGCAGCTATAAAGGCCCTATTTTCTACCTTTTGATAATAATTATCAAAAAACCAAACACATAGCCAAATAATTAAAAAAAAAAAAAAAGGTGAAAGGAAGGGCTTTGATGTCGGCAACACACACAGACATGCATTCTTTAAAAAATTATCTATTTAATATGGCAAATATATATATATATATATATATGTACGTGTGTGTGGTTTTTGCACTTGTGGGGTCAAAAAATTCAAGTATACATTAGATGTGCAAGTAAACCTGTCGTACAAGATACCCATAGATCTTATTCGACCAGATAAGGTCCAAGTCGGTATTAAGGGCTATAGGATAGGATAGGAGTATCAATTTTTTGAAACTTGTTTTCACAGGATAGGGTATAAGTATGGGGTCTTTAGACCTTGTACCCAACTTGGAACCTGTATTATACTGTACAAGATACATGTTTCATGATATTCCATATTTTATTTTGCAACCACTTATACTCATAATTATTATTTGTGCTTATAGAATGATTTGTATTATTCTATTTTATGAGGACTTGTTATTTTTATTTTAAAAGAACTATGGTTGTATATACTTACTTAAACTCTCAAATTATATAGAGTATTAATACTAATTAATATTAGAAGTAGTTCCAAAGTTTTTAATTTTGGAATTTTGTATAAGTTTTATAATTTTGTTTAATATCACGTAAATAGGTTCCATAAGTATTTGTTATAAGTTTCAACTTTCATACATAATTAGATTCTATATATTATAGACTTTGTGATATTAATAAATTATTGAATATAGGTAAATAAGATAGTGTAACATATTATATTAATATATATATATAAACTATATACTTGATGCTTTAAAAAGAAAGAAAAAATATAGAGATTTTGTTAAAAAAAAAAGAAATACAAGTTCTATAGAGTACCCTATAAATTTTACAAGGTACATGGTAGGTATAATGCGCCACATGATAGGTTTTGGATATGAAATTCAATATCATGTACCTTATGGGATAGAGTATGGCCGTATGGGTAATGGTTCATACCTTACTCATCCTGTACCTACTCACCAAAATCCCAATAATACCATAAAATATGTTATAATTTAAATTTACTGTTTTTTTTCCTTGAAATATCGATTTTTTGTCCTTTTTTCTTTAAAAAATCATCGTTTTTGGAAAAATGAATTATGTATTATTTTTCAAAGAATTTCATCTTTTAGAAGATATATGATTTTTATAAATAATTAGATTTATCAAAAAAATAAAATAATTTCAATATTCTTGAAATGTCCAAATTTTTGAAAAAGATCGAACTCTTTCTCATTAATTTTATTTTAATGAAAAATACAAATTGTAATTTTTTTGGAAGAAAACTACTCTTTCGAAATGTAAGTATCCTTGCTTTTTTCTTTTAAAAGTATTTTACTTTGTTAAATGTGTTTTCAAGTGTGGACATGAGAAACAAGTTAAAAGAATATTAGAACTAAATTAGAAGATCCCACAAATGGGTAAGAGAAAATTTGATGTGATCTATTCTTATTTTGATTTTTTAAAAATAAAATTCTCCATTTCAACAACTTGCACTGATATATTTATACAAGAATTTCTGCAAAATATTGAAATGTTTCAAAATACATATATGTATATATATTGCTAAACAAATTTTGATCTTAAAAGAAATATTTTTAAAGAAGAAATCTTTAGATGAAGTATTTTAGATAATTAGATTTCTTTTGATGAAAACCTCTTTTAAGAATAAAAACATATAAAAAATTGAGATGGATCTTATATCGAGTTTTTGGAAGGAAGAATCCATTTATTATACGTTCATTCTATCAGCTCTTGTGAAAAATTGTTTTAACGTGATCTAAGTTAAAAAAAGAAAAAGATTTATCTTTCAAAAATTTCTTCTCAATCTTTTTCAAAACAACTTTTTTTTTTTTGGGTCAAAGAAAGAAATTTTAAGTAAACAAAAAAATCTACAAGAAGCTTTTCCCCACCATTGCACATTAATTCGTTTTTCCAAAGTTATAATGGTGTCTAATCCTCGTATTGGAATGAGAGGATTCGTCTATGTTTGTTTACACAAGGTCAACCTTTCTTTATATTGAAGACCAAGTTGAGAAAAAAGTAATGTAGCTGTCAGTAAGAATGGCTAAAATAACTTATCAAACGAAACACGAAAAAAAAAATATATATAATATATATATATATATATTTGAACAATTTGATGTAGAATATTCCCAAGCAAACAAATATATAAATTTATGGTTGGTTTGTAGAGAAAAATCAATCCAATTTGTTAAGTTGAACCAATCTATTTTAGAAACATAGAATAATACTGTAAAATCTTTGTAAATTAATAATGTTAGGACCATGAAATTTTAATAATTTATAAAGACATTAATGAATCGATAAATTAGTAATTTATTAATTTAAAGAGTACTTTTTTATTCAGTTGATACAAATTTAATTTTATAAAAAAATCATTGTATATAACTAATATACGTGTAATATTTTGTAAATTAATTTAAAAAGGTTTTTCATTGTACATATATATTAATGAAAATAAGTACACAAATTATATTCATTGTTTTTAATGCTTAAACAATATCCATTGTATTAACTAGTTAGAGAAAGCTCAACACAAGTCACTTGGTTTTGTGGTTCACCTATTTGAACTAAATACGTTCAACTTATGATGATGAAGGGAACTACTCTATAAACAATGTAGAAAAAAATCTTAAAATCATACCCAACAATGACTTTCACCTAAAGTGTCCAAAAATCAACCATGACTAGTCAAATATATATATAATTATGTATAGCATCATGTGAGTATAAGAAAGATCACTTCACATGAGATCAAAAAAGATTCATAGCAGTGGCTTGATGAAAAATATCACTTAAAAGTAAGTTGAACTATGGTATCAAACACCCTTAAGTGATCATCTTATTGCCTTTTAGCTAATGAAGAATAAGGAGGGGATATACCAGGCTACAAAAATAAGTAAATTTTCCAAACATAGAAAGAATTGTTTATGAGTGGTTTCTTTAGTACCAAGATCATGCAAATACAATTGGAGAGCTAATTTGTAAAAGGGAAGGAGATGATGAAACTTTTAATACCCTCAATAGCCTTTTAAGTATAGCCTCGAGCTAAGTTATAATATCAATGCATTTCATCGTTATGAAGTAAGTGGTTCGGTTGACACATGGGACATGGAGAAGAAATTGGAGTCAATAAAGGAAAATATATACCATTTCCCTATAAAAGATGCTTATTACTTTGTTTTGCATATTACAAATTGATCACTCTCTTTCAACTAAACAACTTGAACGAAGGAAACATGACAAAGAAAGTGTAAAGACCCGACCTATTTAATCCTAAAATTAAACAAGTCAAGTCCCCAACCACATATAATATTTTCATATTATATATAAGGTTATCCTAAAAATACCTATTTATGTTGATTATTTGTTTAATACCACTATACCTTCATTTAAAAAAAAAATTAAGATAAAGATTGCTCACATGAGCAATCTATACATATTTATATTAAAACAAAAGATTACAAAAGCTTGTGTCAATCTTATGACAACAAAAAAAGATTTCATCTTATTTAACCCTAATAAAAAAACAAACTTCAAAGTCTCTTCATGTAAAGACCCAACCCACCAATCCTTAAGATTTAGCAAGTCAAGTCTCCAACCACATATAATATTTTCATATTATATGTAAGGTTGTCTTAAGTTTAACAATTTATGTGAATTGTTTGTTTAACCCACTATAACTTGATATAAAGACTTTTTACAAAAGGATTACTCACTTGAGTAATCTATTCATATAAAACTTTTAAGAAAATAATTTACAATTTTGTGTCAAGCACATGACAAAACAAAACTTACATAAGTTTTTACAAAACAAGAAAAATAGACTTTAAGTCTTTATATACAAACAAGGCTTAACTAACAAGCCTCTATTCAAAATACAAAATACATATTTGAACCAAACAACTTGTTCAAAAACTTTCTTCCTTGCCATCTTGCACTCGATTCTTACTCGCCCCACTCATCCATAAACTTTTCCCAATCCGACCCATAGCCCATATCATCATAACAGTCATCATCACCTGAAAAATAGCAACAGTGAGCTAAAGGCCCAGTACACAACAACAACACTCAAAAGCGTAGTGACAATCATACCTAGACTAATGCAATGCAACACTAATGTTTCATTTATCTCTCTTTAGTATTCATTGATCAAATCATCATTGGAGTATTCAAACTCCGGGACAAGCCATGGGATTCTGGGGATCCTGAGTAACACTCACGACGCTTAGGGGGTTGATATAGATAGCCCGAATATCTATATCTCCTAGATAACGTTACATTGGTTATATAGCCATTACTCAACTTTACTTAACTCAATCCATAATATAAATTAATTCACATGCTTCCATAAACATTGAATTAAATTATACTACTTCTTTTCAAGAATAAGTAAATGTTACTCAGTTACTATCTTTTCTATCGATTATCCGCCGAGCCTAGTCATTGCATCATGACTATTGGCCTAAGCGCCTACACTAACATATCATTGCATCATGATAAGTTACTGCTCCTCGAACCGGATTCAACGGTGAAAACACAAGCAATTCAAGCAATATTTAAGTCATTTAGAACTTATATCAAATTTAAGTATGCCTATCCTAACAAACATACAAGCAAGTCACTGTGTACCTGAGATAGCTCGGGAATTAACGGGGTTAGCTGGGCGAGAATCTATCACTGTTTAAAACAATATTAAATTTCACACTTAGCTTAAGCACTAATTAACTAGTTGAAAATATAATTAATCAAAGAAATTCAAATAAATTAATACAAAGTCATAATAAAGCATTTAAACATCCTATTATATCATAAAACACTTAACAAATACTTTATTGATCATATATCAAACTTCGGAAAATTTTGAAGAAAGTTTTTAAAATTCAAAAGCGCAGGGGATACGCTGGCATTCAAAGCCGGCTGTTTTGAACCGGCGTTCAATATGCTCAAGATCAACACTGACAACACTGGCAGTGTTCAAGGGTACGCTGGAGGCCTTCATTCTACGCTGGTGGCTTTGAGCCGGTGTAGAGTGCAAATCCAAATTTCCAAAAGTTTACCGAAAGGTACATACTGGCAGCATATCCATGTACGCTGGCAGCTTCTCACTCTACACCGGCGGCTTTGAAATCCCAGTAGCCGGCGTACAATTTGAAAAAATGAACGACGGCTGACTTTTCCAGTGAAAGCCGGCGGCGTTCGAACGGCTTTAACAAATTTAACTCTATTCGCTTCCAACACCGCCTATAAGTTGGCGGCGTAGAAGCCTCAGATGCCGGCGTACGACCAAAACTTAGCCTATACGAAATGTTTTTATTTCCCCTATTTTATTACAACTTTGTTCACTTTCAAAAATTCCCCAAACTTAATCCAAACTTTCCAAAGCTTGTTATTTGATCCAAACACTATCCTAACAACATGAATTCTACTTCTAATCATCATAACACTAATCACACTTCCAAATTTCCCTTAAACTCATTCCAAGTTTCCCAAATCTTGTTATATGTTCATTACATTATTCAAACAACATAAACTCCAACTCAAAACATCAAACTCTCCACCACAAATCATCATGCACAAATCATACTTCAAACCCCAAATCACTACACCCAACATTTAGTCATCAACCATTTGCATTTCTCAACACTTCTAATCTCTTATACTACATATACAACTAACTCCTATAACAACAAAACACTTCTCATACAACCAACAAAGCATATAAATCATCAAACACAAGTTTAAGCTTAAAACCTATTGCTAAGAAACAATGAACTTGCATATTTTGAAGACATGAAAAACATACTTACCAATAGAACTTTAGGCCTTGGTTTTGTGATCCTCTAGCATGCTTTTGATGGTGGAAATTGTAGAAGATGAGAGGCTTATGTATATAGATCCATGGGAGAGCTTTGGAGAAGAAGAAAATTGTGTTTGAAGCTTTTGGAGGCATGTTTAGGAGGTCTGAAAATTGTGCACGAATTTTGCATTATTTGAGTTGATATCTCAAGTTTTGACTTTTGAGACATAAGAGGTCAAGGGATTTAATGACTTATCATTTGCTAATTAATGAACTTATCTTTGGTTAATTAATCTTGTGTTTAAGCTCCCTTTAAGGTAAAAAGAATTATGCTATGATGAGGCTTATGGAATGGATCTATTTACTTATTTTAATACATTCCAAATATAATTCTTACATGTTAATGCAATTTAAATTTTATGAACTAAATATTTAATAAATTCTAGAGTATTTGAATATTTTAACAGAATAATAAAACACATAGTTCATCATGAACACAATCATATTCAATACATATCAAAAGCATGTATAAATTCAATAACACATATAAAATTTAAGTTGGAAATTTCATGGTTATTTCACTTTATACAACATAAGGCTTAACTATGAAGCCTTCCGTACATAATACGTTTAAGTTTCTAAAACATCCTTCTACAAAAACTTCTTAAAGCACTTGCCACTCGGAATCCTACTCATCCCATTCATCCAAGAATTTCTCTCAGTCCGTCGCATATCCCAAATCATCATAATAGTCATCATCATCACCTGAAAAGAGACAACAGAAGGCCCAGTAGACAGCAACAAAACCAAATGTGAAATGGCAGGCAAACTTAAATTAATGCAATGCAACAACTTAATATCTTATTTTATCTTTCTTTAATATTTATTAAACAAATCAACATTAGAGTACTCAAACTCTGAGACAATCTAGGGAAATCTAGGGTCTTGAATAATGCTCTCGATGCTCAGGGGGTTGATATAGGTAGCCCGAATACCTATATCTCCTAGATAGCTTTACAAAGAAAAAGTAATCTTGTTTAGGATTCTTAGTCGTTACTCAATTTTACTTAACTTAATCCACAATATAAAATAATTCACATGCTCCTATAAACATTGAATTATATTATATTATTTCCTCTTAAGATGAGTAAATGTTACACCATTACTACATTCCCTATCGATTACCTACTGAGCCATTTAAAAAAAAGTCACCGTTGCATCATAGTGTACCATTACATGATGATATAAAGTCATTACATCATGACAAATGGCCTAAGCACCTATTCTAACATGTCATTGCATCATGACATGTTTGCCACTCCCCGAACTGGATTTAAAGGTAAAAAACACAATCAATTCACGTAAAACTTAAGTCGCCTTGAATTTAAGTCAATTCAAAGTATGCTTATCCTAACAAACATTCAAGCAAGTCACTACGTACCTGTGTTATGAAGAGAATCAATAGGAGCACTCAAAAGAGTATCAATGGAAGAACTCAAAGGTGTATCTATCACTGTTAGAAGGAAAATCAACTCAATTAACATTTCTACTTAGTTTTATATATAAAACATAACTAAATCTAAGTCTAGCACTCATGGAATTTCAAATAAATATAATACAAGGTCATAACATATCATTTATACATTTATCAAAATCATACAAGCTCACAAAATCATTATTACACATCAAACATCATTAATCTATCTCATTTTATTCCAAAAAGATCCATTCCTAAGCAATCACACACTTAACATGTAAAAACGAGTTTTTAAACTTTATTTGGAAAATGTATGAACTGGAAAGAAGTAAAATTTAAGCATTGATAAGTTTGAAATTTGTAAAAACTCAAAAGTTGTAGATCTCTTTTTAAGCTTTTCTACGCAGCTTGAATCACTTCAATCGGAGGTCGGATGAAAAAGTTACGGCTAAAATATGATCAAGCTGTGAAACATGGGAAAGTATACTACCTAGTACATGGCCGTGCTTGGGGCCGTGTAGGGCACTAAAAAGTGACCTGGGAGCAATTTTTCAAGGTTTTATGATCTACATAACCACCTACACGCCCGTGTGTAAGATGGGGCAAAGGTTAAAAAAGTGACTCGAGAGCTTATTTTGATTAGCACAAGCTTGTACACGCCCGTGTACAAGGTAGTGCTGATCTGGGAAAATCTTTTTGACAGCAAACACGCATTTTCCATAATCCCTTTACACAATATATCAACTTTTACACATTCAAACTCTCTTCAAAATACATAGTAAGCTTCCTACTACTTGGTGTATGAACTTAACATTATCCATTCACTTCCAACTCATCAAACAACATAAATATCACTTCAAATTCTACTTCTAACATTTTCAAGCATTCCTCTACCCTTCACATAGCTCCCAACTACCCAAAATACATTTCAAGCTTTCCAACACTTCTTCCTACTTCTAAAACACATTAAAAAAGTTCTAATAACATCAAGACAGAACCCAACATTCACTAATATATAAAACCACTCAAAGTTATATATGACATTAAAACTCATACTAACATGAATTCTATATCCATAGCAAAAGAAAGAACAAAAAAAGAACTTATAAACTTGTGTTAACTTACACGAAGAAGCTTTGGCTTGGAGAAAATATTTGAACCTAAGAGCTTGTTCTTGCTAAGGGTTTGGAGTGTATTGCTTGCAGAAAGAAGAAGAACAAAAGAAAGAAAAGAAATGTGATTTTTGGATGGATTTTTGCTGTTATTTGAAAAGTGTGTTTTTGATCAAAATATAGCTTATACTTATAAAAAATATTGACTTTTTGGGGTTGCCATGGGTTGGGCTTTATTTAGCTAAATTAGGCTTATTTTGGGCTCAAAATTGGCTTAAGTATGGGCTTGGAATTTGACAAAATTTCTGCTACATGTTAACTCAATTCTAAGCTTTAATTCACAAAATGTAACACTACACATACACATTTAACTACTAATTTACATTACCAACACAATATTAATTTAATATACACACTAACACCAATTATACTCTACACATATATTTATACTAACAAGAACATATATCATATCAAATTCTATTTCCACATATTCATCTCATGAATCAAACACTTTCAAACTTGATATTTAAAATTAAGAATATATCCACATGAAAATTAAATTATTAATCGAATTAAGTCATTTCAGAAAGGCTTACAATTGTTATTTGTTGCAATGTGGATGGGTCATAAAAAATCACTTTATGGATTATTGGAAAGTATGCAAAGCCATGTTGCTTTAAGAATGTCAACATAAACAATTGAATTTTCAATACTGTGCCAACAAAAGAGCATAGAGGACTAGCATGCTTTTTGATGAATATATTCGTCGACTGGATCATAAAAATGCATGGTTAAAGAATTTTGTTGGTGATGAATAATGGTCTAGCCTATCCAAAAAATATTGAAGGGTTGGGGAATGTTGAGTAGTTCTTTCTTTTTTCCTTTTTTTTTTGTCACCTAACATGATATAAATTCTACCATGTGACACTAGGATTACAAGAACTTTTAAGATGCACTACTGCAAGAGATTTTACCATAAGATATTAGAAGGCTTTGAGTTAGGAACATTTGATCTAGAGAAGATAAATGCTTTAGATGCCACCAATCTTGTAGTCTTAGCTTGGACAATAAATGTTCAATTAGAGACAATAGCAAATTGTTTCCAACACTGTAAAATTCGTTTAGGGCATGAAGCAGCCATAAGGAATTTAAATGAAGCAACTTCTAAAGAAGACATTCATGCACTTGAAAAATGATTAATGATCTTGAATTCCATAATGAAGTGGATGTTAATCACCAATTGAATTACCCGATAGAAACGATGAATGTTAGATGGCTAGAAAGTGTGGCTAGTGTCATTGAAATTCCTAGTGAGAATAAAGCTAATGATGATTCAATACCTTTGGAACGATCACGCAAAGGAAACACTCATAGTAGCAACAACTCTTCACAAAATTTTATTGTAGTTCAATAATATGACACTAGAGCTTTTGAATGCAATTAGAAAAGTTAGAGATGGAGTCCACCCAAATTTAAATTTCAAGCAAAAAGAAACAACAATAGATTCATATTTGACTAAATTTCCTAACTAAATTTATAATTTTAGAGAATTATTAATTTATGATATGGCGGTATAGATTTATAGAAAGATATTCCTAAAAACTATTATCTTATTAATTTATTGAAATTACTAATTTTGTAAACTGGTTGAAATTGGGACTACAAAAAAATTATTTTAAATAGATTATTAATTTATTGAGTATTAATTATGATGGTTTACCTATATTTTACTTATAATTATAAAAAAGTTTCTCATGATGATTGATTAAAAGATATGTGTTCTTATGGTTTTATTATGATACTAATTATTTGATAAATATTAATTAATATTAGCTTGTTCTTTTGAAAAAACTTGTTTTATTTTATTTTTGAAAAGCTTGTTTATTTTATTTTTGAAGAACTTTGATTGTATGTGTTCAAACTTATAAATTATATAGAAGTATTTTATTTTTGAGGAATTTTTAAGATTAATTAATATCGAAGTACTTCGAAGTTTTTAATTTCAGAATGCGCTATGGCTTCTACAATTTTGTTTGCTATCATATAAACAGATTCTATAAGTATTTGTTATAGATTTCAACTTTCACACATAAACAAATTTCTCATATTACGTAACTTGTGATATTAAAAAATTTTTTTTAAATTACTTTCTACTTGTTTCTTATTGTAAATATATGAACCAAGGTTATTTTACATGCTAAATGAAACTGTATATATTGCTATAAGTTTGAAACTTAAGAAAGAAAGGAATAAACCAAAGGTTTTATAAGAAATTTACAAGTTCCACACGATCCCTGTAGGTTTTACGAGGTACAGGGTTGGTGCAAGATGTTACAGAATAGGTTCCAAGTGGAATATCTAAAACTATCTGATAGAAAATCTAATACTAGGTATCATATAAAGTAGGATGCAGGTAAAATTTCATATTTTACACACCCTATACCCTATACCCTTTCACCCCAAATATTATAAAGTTGTTTTCACTCATCTGTGTGCAAAATAGTGAATAAGCAAAATCTGTGATTATAGTGCAAAGAAAAAGTGAGAAGGTGTTAAATTAAAAAAAAAGGGAGAAAAAAAACAGAAAAGAGGAAACGCATGTAAGAGATCTTTAGAGGGAGGTAGAGAAAACTATTGATGAAGGGTTTAAAATCGATTGGAAAAATAGATGAATGTTGTCATTAAATGTAAGAAAAAAGTATAATATTGATAGTCAGATATTGTTTCGAAACGCTCACTTTTATTTTTAAAATTCTATCGCTAAAAAACAACGCGATGAAAAAACTTTAATGGTATTGGATAATGCGTTTCATATATTTTTATTTACTATACAAATATTTATTTTTATAGGAATATTGCACTTCTAAAAGATCCACACACACACACACATATATATATATATATATAAGAAAAATTTAATATTAACAAAGAAAATTGCACATCTATAAGATATATATATATATATATATAAGAAAAATTTAATATTAACAAAGAATATTGCACATCTATAAGATATATATATATATATATATATATAAGAAAAATTTAATATTAACAAAGAATATTGCACATCTATAAGATATATATATATATATATATAAAAGAAAAATTCAAAATTAAGATGAAGTATATCATATAATTTCATTATGTTTGGAGAGGATAAATTGAAGTATGAGACAATTTTAGAGTTTGTGAGATTTGGGTAATCTTTTTTTTTTTTTTTTTTTAAATTTAGATCGTGTATTCTTAATACAATCAATATGAAAGGACTTTCTATGTTTTCAATAGATTCAATTTTTCAATTTCTTATGATATATGTATATCAATTAATTATTATATTTAAACACCCTTATTGTAGAGGTGGCATCTATAGTCTATTGATTCATAGCTTTTAAGCCATATTAAACTCAAATTCGTTATTAATAGTTGATTGGACGGATAATTATATAAGACTTTGTAGGAGGGTCATTTGGTTTGGTTTCTTGGACCATCAAATTGGATCCTGAGCTCAAAATTCGAAATGACCTTTTAAGGACTTTTAAAAATATATTTGGTTCAATGGAATGAAATAAGTATTCTAATTTTATTACTGTAGAATATCTATTATTTTATTTGATTTGTAAAAAATTCTATAAAAAAATGTCTATTTTGTATAATGGAGAATAGATAAAGAATTTTTATTCCTTTTTTTATTAGAAGAATAGTTATTCCTGTCCAAAAAACATATTTTGTTCGAAAATACATCTAATTATAAAATAAGAAATTATTATTTTTTTCTAGCTTTATTTCATTTCAGTGAATCAAATGCACCGTAAATAATCTTACACATTATTTTCTATTGAATAAGGAAGAGTAAAGTTGGTTGGTTGTATTGCATGTTAGGGTTTGGATGTTACAATAACAAACTCGTATGTGACATCTTAGTCCTTTCCAGCTTATCTTACAATCCTTTTCTCTCTCTCAATTTCAACCGATCCTACATGCAATACGTTAGTGGAAGTCTGGCTCTTTATGAGCTATTATTGATTTTATAACCATGTTGTAATATGTTGGGTTCGGCATAAATTATATATCATCTATGGAATTTAGTAGATTCTTGAACTTTTACAAGCTCACATTATAATATAAGCATGTAGCAGGGTTATCGTGTACTAGATTTTAGGATATGATACTCATATTGCTGAACCACCAGAGCCAACAAATGTAAAGTTTGGACACCATAACGATGAATATAATTTATATAATTTTATTGCGATTAACTCTTTATTTATAATAAATGTTATAAATACATAATCAATTATTTATATTTTTTTTATCAAAAAAAATTTCGTAGCTTCTATTCAAATTATCACTATAGAAGACTATAACTATTTTCTATCATATTTTCCAGTAGAAATCACTAAAATGGCATCATATCAATTATTTATGTTTACTTAGAGAAAGTTGAGCACCAAAGCAAAATGCTTTCAAATTTGGGCATTGACACCAAAACAATTAAAAGGATGTTTGACTTTTATGTGACCTAGGAAAGTGAAATTCTCTTTATTTTCTTCCCTTTTTCCCTCTCAACAAGTTTCTATATAAGTACATCAAGGTGACCTAA
Organism: Combretum micranthum; assembly: GCA_024138025.1. Taxonomy (NCBI): domain Eukaryota; kingdom Viridiplantae; phylum Streptophyta; class Magnoliopsida; order Myrtales; family Combretaceae; genus Combretum; species Combretum micranthum. The sequence goes on along the minus strand of JAMXBD010004242.1, from coordinate 32,527 downwards.
TTTCATTTATTAGACTCAAATCGGTGCAATCTTGTGTCCTATAGGAAAATTAATCCATAGCTCTGACAAAAAAAAAAAAAAAAAAGAAAAGGAAGGAATCTCATAGCTGGAGCAGATACCTTTAAAATATGTTTTATTTTTGCAAGGTTTCTGGCTAGGGCAAGTTGACATACAGTGTCTGAATGAGAAGAACTAAGTTGAGGGTTCACGTTGTCATCAGATTGACAGTGAAATAATTTTTTACGCCTTTCAAGTTAGATGTATAAAAATTGATTAACTCCAAGATTAGTTATTCCAAGAGCTTTGGTTTGCTTCCTAGACGGATACAATGCACTTCTTACTCCTATGATTTATTTATAAAAGAAGTACACTGCCTTTACTAGTTACCTAGTTACAACTTTGGATTCCTGCCCGAGTGCAGCAAGTTTCTGAAAATTCTGCAAATCCAGGCGGTTAGGGAATAAGGCAACGATTCTATCACGTGAGGTAATTTAATAGCCAAGCCTCTGTTTTTCGAGCAATAAGGACAAATTCTACCTTTAGTTGTTAATTGTGGTTGTCGTATGTGCCAGCCATTTCCTTGTCTTTCAAGTTATTAGGACAAAATGGGAGCACGTTGGCCGGTGCCCAGAGTAGGGGCCATTAATTGGTCGGTTCGACATATGGAGGAACAAGGAAGAGTTTGGTCCCAGAAAATTTTTGGGTTGATTCATCTTTTGTTTTCAAGATAACTTTGGTTTAGATTGACAAAGCAGGAGGAGGAAAGCATTCATGTATTCAGAGTCTATCAATTTCATCTACATAGTATCTATCACGAAAACAAATTGCTATCCTAAGCTTATTGTCAATCTGTATCCTCGCAAATAAACATTCGGTACTCATCAAATATTTATCTATAGAAACACAAAAAGAAGCAGCATTTGGGGAACAACAAACCCATCTCTCATCTATCACATGATAATGGGATAAATTATCATAATAGATATTAATATTTAGAGATAAGTTAATTTAAGATATTAACTAGGGTTGCAAAAGAGCTAAGCCGAGTTTTTGAAGGCTCGGACTCGGCTTGTTTAAAATTTAGAAATCTTGAGCCGAGCTTTTTAATGAGCTTGAAATTGAGGCTCAAGTTCAGTTCGTTTAGTTAAAAGAGCTTAAGCTTGAGTTCAAGCTCAACTCGTTTATAAAACTACCTCAAGCCATGCTAAGCTTTTTATCGGGCTTAACGAGCTTTTATCGAGCTTGGAATTTAAGTCCGAGCTTGACTTATTCTTGTTTCCATTTTTTAGAATCTAAAATATAATATATAATATATATATAAGTGTTGCTATAATATATATACATAATTATTAAATAGAAATTAGTTTTTGTTGTTTTTATTATGTAGTTATAGATAATATATTATGCATAAAAAATTCATAAATCTGCTACCAAGCTTATTAATGAGCCTAATCACGAGCTTATTCACAAGCCGACTCGTGAGCCTAAATCAAAGCTTAAGATTGACTCGTCTAGATAAACAGCTTTACTTTGGATTTGGGCTCAGCTCGTTTACTAATCAAGCTTGAGCCAAGCCTCGAGCGAGTCGAGCTTGAGTAGCTTGCAAATAGCTTGGCTCGTTTGTAACCATAATATTAACATCTCAAGTGATTAAAAAAGATGAGCTAAACGTATATTCGTTGCCAATAGCATTGTAGTCTAGTGGCATCTCCTTAGTCTTTCAAGTAAGAGATCTTAGGTTCGAATCTCTTCTCTCCCATTGTAATGGCAAAAAAAAAAAATAATAATAATAAATAAATAAACATACATTCGTTGAGAAAAACTAAAAAAAAAAAAACAACTACTAATATATTAAATTAATTTTACGAAACATTGATACCCTATTTAATTTACTCTATGAAATTAACTACTACTTTTAACTATAGTATAAATGTTAATACCTCAAATAATATTGATATCTTTTGATTTAATATATCTTGTGATGATATGCATTCTTATATTTGAATTTAATCCATTTCACTTTTATAGCATGTTTAAAGGATACTAATATGACATAATATTAACCTGTGTTAGAAGAAATGAATGTGCATAAAATGATTAAATATAAGTTAATTACCACTTAAGAATACTTGATAGGAATGAATAAATATAGAAATTACGTCAATGGCATTATAGCCTAGTCACGTCTTGTCTAGGTCCTCATCGTTGAGATACCGAGTTTGATTCCTGCCATTAGCATTGTAATAGCTATTGCGGTCCCACAAAAGTAGAAAAATTACAATGTGTCGAGGCATTTAGTGTGAAGAATGAGTATATCTTCAATTTCAATTTCCAAATATTTGCGTTTGCAATCCAATGTTTGATGAAAAGATTTTGATGGTAGTAGTATATGGGGTTTATTTTACTCACGAAACCTGAACTTTTTTATTCATAACAGAAATATACCTAAATAAAATTTCGTTACAAGAAAATACCCAAACTTTTTAAATATTTCATGCACAGTATCTTTAGATGAATTCCATCCATTAGCTGACATGTTAGGTTAATCCGAACTAAAAATTATTTTTCAGTCCACATAGTCGATTTTTTATTTTACTTATATTTTTTTACTTGTTTCGTTCTCTCTCCTCCTCCTTCTTTCCCTTCTTCTTCACGGCATTAATGAAGATTCAAACCAAACTCCAACAAAATTCCAAAACAACAAAATTTAGATTGAAAAAAAAATTAAATTAAAAAGATTCAAACATTACATGGTAAATTAGATTTTTCTTCAAATAACCCATTGAAAATATTCAAATATTATTTTTTGGTCCACATAGGCAATTTTTTTAATTATTATTATTATTTTTAACTTCCCTCTCTTTCATTCTCCACCTTCATCGCTACTTACGCCACCAAAACCTGATCATCATCATCTAATTGCCAACCACCACTTAACTCCACCACCATTTATCTCTTAGCCAACCATTCGCCACCTATCTCTTGCATGAATAAAGCCAACAACCACAAAAGCTACTATGTACCATCACCTTCAATGAACTTTCTCTCTCTACAATAAAATTCAAGAACCCTTCACTCTCTCTTTAACTTCCAATTGCAACCACAACATCTCAGCTTAACCCACTGCCTACAAAAACTGCTATGTCTTTTGAAACCCCTAAAGCCAACATCTTTCTCCATCAATATGCTCCCATAGATCACAAGCCACCTTCCTCTCTATGTGCGTGTGTGTGTGTGCGTGCGCGTGTGCGTGCACCCTTCTCCATCTCCACCTTATTTTTCTCCTTCTTCTTCTTCTTCTAACCCAAACCACAAAAAAAAAAAGGAAATCTCAGATAAATTTTTATAAACCCACATATCTAATTTTATTTTATGGTTCTTTTGTGCTTTTTAGTAAAATCGGTTCAGTAACTTACGAAGTTCCTAACTTTGTAATTTTTTTATATCAGTTTGGACGATTATTATGGGATCAATTGTAGTTCCTTTATTTATTTTATTTGATGAGAAAGTCATGAAAAAAAATCAAACACTATTGCTATTTTTATTTTTTTAATGTCTTGGGGAGCAAAAGAAGAAAAAGATATTGACAAAAAAACACTGGGTGTGTGGCTTTATAAAAATTTGTTAAGGATTTTTTTTTATTCGGGGGTTAGGGTAAAAAGAAGAAAAAAAAGAAAAAAAAGAAAGAGGAGGTGTGAGGAATAGGAAGAAGAAGAAGAAGAAAGGGAAAGAGAGAGAGAGAAGGGAAAGTGAAAAAGAAAATAAAAAAATAAAAAATTACTGACGTGGATATATAAACAATATTTTAATCGAGTCCGCTTACCACGTCAGCAAATAGATAAAAAATGGACGGAATTCGTCTGTAAGTACTATGGGTGAAAGATTTAAAAAGTTGAAGTATTTTCTTATAACGAAATTTTATTTAGGCATATTTTCGTTATGATTGAAAAAGTTCAGGTACCATAAGTAAAATTAACCCTAATACATTAGTTAAACTAATTATAAACATTAGCAAAATGCTGAATATAATATATTTTGTAAGAATTATGTATTATTAATAATTATCCAAAAAGCATTAATACTTACCACCATTTATTTGAACAAATAACATATTAGTATCAATATATATTTTTTTTATCTAACAAGGCATATTATTTCTATTAATTATTATTCAACTATTTCTCTTTTTAATCCACTATGTTGTTTTTTACATATTGATGCTTGTCACCCTCAATATAAGGTTGCCGTTTGCTAATATACATAATACATTCAATCGATTAGTTGGGATAGCATATATAGAGGAATTAGTATAACTTGTGAAAGTATAAATACAACTGGTGGTAAAACATAGGTACCACTTTAAAAACCCTACCTTAAAAAAAAAATAAAATTAAATAGATTTATTGGTATTAACACACCATGTGTTTAAATAAGTAGTTTATAAATATCAATTTTATATTGACAAATGGTGATAATAGTAGGTAAATTTCTTAAAAAATTATTCTCATGTTTAGATAAATAGTGTATAATATCAAGAAGGTGATTAGTTGCCTAGATGAGGTGATTGACCACTTTAGAGTTCGATTAAGTTAGGTAATCAATCATGTTATCAATTTTGTTTAATTTTATTAAGTTTTCTTTTTCTTGCATCCATATTGAGTATCGTAATTTGTAGGTTCTTTTCCTAATGGGTTCAATTTCATATTTAGCCTATAAATAGGCATGGTATGTAATTACTAATTAAGATTTGAGACTTCAATATTCTTTTCATAATGAATCTAGTGATTTTTCCCCTAACTTGAAGAGTTGTTATCAATATTTTAAATAACGATGAACCATCTAGTTACTTAGGTTCGTGATATCTCTATAACAACTATTGATTGGGTTTTTACACCATATCAGAATCTCTTTTTTAGCGAACTTAACCCATATAATGTGCACCACATCAATATATTCAATCAAACCAAGTTCATTTTCTGATACTTAGATCATATCTAATTAGGATTTATCAATATCCTTTTTATTTTTTATTCACTTAAATAACTAAAGGCAGCACAAAAACACATCCTTTAAATATTTATTAGTTTTAAATACTAGATTCGAAACATAATTTGTACTTTGGATTGCTTATTTGATTCATATAATAAATGAGATTAAAGTTTTGAGATTGCATGCATTTTGTGAAACAATCCCATGGTAAGTGCAATTTCAACATTAGTATTTTGTTTTAGGGTGGAAGTAGATTCTAAAGCCTTGAAAATAATAATGATAGTGGACTTTTAGTGTTTGGAGCAAATCAAGTATCCAGATATGTGTATACTAGGTATGTGTTTGTGCTTATCTAGAATAGAAACTAAAATGGACTTATTAACTATCTGACATTAATGATGTGTGTGTTGCTTATGCGTGATTGCTGATAATAGGTGAATAGTATCAATGCTATTATCATGGCATCCAATAATCCATGTGTTGCAGTGTCCCAAGTAGAGTCGTACATAGAAATGATCTAAGTAAATTTATGTGTTTTGGTTTTGGGAATATTGAAGAGTACTTGATATTTGATAAGTGTCCTAAGACCCTTATCATTGGTGTATTATTAAGCATATTTCATATGCTATTTAATTGATTTATTGAAGAAAAGGATTATTATTAAACTAATTTTGTGTTTCAAGGACAATCATGGAACAATTTGGCTTTTTAAAGGATTATTAATGAAAGAAGCCAAGATTTTGGAGAGCTTTAGAGCCTTTTGTGAAGTTGCTGGCCATACACTAGTATTTTTATATTACTAGTGTACTTTTGGAGGAGAAAAATTGAAGAAAAAGTTGAAGTTCCAGGATACACAACCCCACATACACTAGTTGTGTACAATAAGTCGTGTACATGTGCCAAAAAAGGAAAAACGCGTGAAGTTAATGAGTACATACCCACTACCCTGATGTACATGGGTCGTGTACATACTAATATATATATATACCCGTGCCCTGCCTTGAAAGAACATATTTCATTCACTTGTTTTATACCAAAAAACCCTAGAACGCATTTTAGAGAGCTTTTTGAGGAAGAATTCGTGCTACAACTTGGAGATCCACAACAACCACTTCTACAAAAGGGTTTTATCATCATGATCCTCCTCTTTCTTCCATTGTACTTATTATTGTTGTTAATCTCTTCATGGAAGAGTAGTTGTGTATGCCTAGGTTTTAGGAAACCCTAGCCTTCATGTATTGACTTGATTATTAATTAAATGAAGTTTGATTTTGAGTTTGCTTCATGATTGATATTATTGTTTGTGATGATTTTAGACCGAAGTTATTATAAACTTGATTCTTGTTAATTCAAATGAAGATTTCAATTAATGGTTTGATCTCTCATGGGCAAAGAAGTTGAGTAATCCATCTGGAAATAGGGTTTTTCCAACTTTCTATCAATTAGGGTTCATAATCTTCATGCTATTCTAAATTGATAATTGTGAAGGAAGAAATTCCCACTTTTGCAATTAGGGTTAGGGGTTAATTAACTTGAAGAGAGTAATTAATCTAATTGAGAAACCCGATAGTTCAAGATCAAGTTTTGTTCAATTGAATCTATCTTTAAAATGAAGGGGGCTAGGGTTGATCAAAACTAAGGGCATTGTTTGTGAATTGATTTATCTTGAGAAATTTGTGCATATCTTTCATCTAAGGTTTTTAGGCTTGCTTTTAAGTAGAATTAATAGAAAGTTTAGTATTTATCTCCCAATTAATTCGGCTAGATAATAGTTAACGGGTTATTACTAGTAGTTGCACATATATCCCTAGGACGATATCCGAGTTAATTTCTATATTATACGATAGGTATACTGCCTTGTGGGTCTAGAATTAATGAGATTATAAACTTAAAACTTAAAGATCCAACACATCAATATTCGGTTTTGGACTCTTGCATGTTGGAGAGTACCTAATATCACATATGTATATTATTATATTTATGTATAGTGGGATACTAAGTTATTCCTATGTTAATTACATGACTTAAATCAAAGATAATAAAACAATGGTTATTGGATTATAATTAGGTTTTTATGTGAATGTGTGTGTGTTGAATCATGTTGTTTTGAACTATGGGGAGGACGGTAATTGTGAGGACTATCCAACAGATTATTATGTTAGCTTGTTAAACCTTAAGGAGATAGAGACTCCTACTATGTTTATCTTATAATTGCTTCTATATATTAGAATAAAATGATAGGACATAGACCTATTTGTTAGTTTGTAGTAGTTTGTGTTTAGATGGACCTAAGGAGCTATCTTGTGTTGATGGCATGTAAGATTTGAAAATTCCAAGTGTGATTGTATGTGGAGTATTTATGGTCGGTTGTGACATGGAGTAATTAATGTAAGTGTATTGGTGGTATTAAATAGATTTTATTGTGGATGTTAGTAGGTTTAGAGCCTTTCCATGTCTATATTCTATATGAACACATGGTGGTTGCAAGTGCTCTTAAGTTTAAGGTGTTATAGATAGAATAGTTGCTCTAGTCCTTAACAAAAGTGAAAATATACTAGAAAATACTCAAGGGGGAGGGAGGGGAGGGGTTAATTGAGTATTTGCCTTAAAATTCTCAAACAATAAATTTTTATGTAATAGATTAACTAAAACTTTAATAGCAACGGATATGGAAATAATAAAGTACTGAAAAGAATATTAAAGAGATAGGGAAAGAAGATATAAGCTCTGATTTAATGTGGAGTTCGGCCTATTTCCTATTATCCACGATCATCTAAATCGCCTCCAATCAGAGGACTTCACACACTTTATTAATCTAAATCACACATGCTCAAATTAAGTAATACCTAATTTACAACAATCAAGAAATAAAATATTTCCTTATCTCTTAAGATGCTCTCTTATAGATAATAAATACAAGAGTAGAGCACTAAATTGATTTTCTCACTTTATAGATTTTGCAAATTAATGAATAGGAGTATAAAATCAATGAAAGAATTTTCTGATTTGTTTGTTCACAAATAAATGCTCTTAATCACCTCTTCTCAGTTCAACGCCCCTCTAAATCTCTCCAGGAAAGAGTATTTATACATTTCAAAAGCTTAAATGCCCATTAGATAATGTCTTAAAATCATCAAACATTAAATGCGTGTAACAACTCTTACATGCTATATCAACTCAAATTTTAAACTGCTGTACGTTAAACTTGTCACGCCTTAAATGTGACCATCGATCAAGTCCATGCTTATTTGAACTTGTCAAGCCTGAGGTTCAAATTTGTCATACCTTGGACTTGTCACACCCTAGACTAGTCGCGCCCTAAACTTGTCACGCTTTTGATTTTACCTTTGACCAAGGTTGTGCTTCTTTGAACTCATCGAGCTTGAAATTTGACCTTATCGTACCCTAATGAATGAACTTGTCAAGCCCTTAATGAGACCCATAACTAAGGTTGTGCTCAAAGAATTTGTACCTACTAATTCCTACACAAACTTCAGAGAACAACACATACACAAAACACACACACAAATATATATTCTAGCATATTATTCATCCAAATTGTTTGACTAATTAAGTGTAGTTAAGCCTAATTGAGTAGTTAATTATGCAACTAATTATCTCGTTAACATTCCCATTGAACATATAGGTTCAACAATCTCTCTCTTTTTGATGAAGACGATCATGCAAAATTAACTCCCTTTCAATTAAACATACTCTCCCTCAAATAAGCATCCGAGTTTCAAAAGAATTTTGATTAAAAAATTTGATGCTTAATTATAGGGAAATGCAAGTTATACTTAATGGTCAAACAAACATAATATATACTGTTTGGATGGTTTATTTTTCATATGTATCTGTATCTATATCAAAACGATATCTGTAAAAATGTCTTATTTGAATCTATATTTTATATATATTTGATCTATTTGATCTTTTCATGAGAACTGTCAACTTTTATATCTGTATTTATTTCTTGATAAAAAATTTGTTAGAAAAAAGTTTGAAAAAAAGTGTATGTATCTGCCATAAAAGCTAGCCTAACAGACCCATAATTTGTATTCAATAGATTTTTCTCTCCTTCGGACACATCAAAATATACTGTTTATACATGTTAATTATGCAATAAACATTTCTCTCTCCTTATGTACTCATAAAAGATAAGAAGACAAACTCAGAGTATTTGTAGTTAAATATCACACATTTGTGCAAGTTGTTGTCACAAAATTGCAGAAAGGTTTTTGAAGAGTGCACAAATTATTTAAGAAGTCTAAAAAGTATGTTCAAATAAATGTAAAAAGTAATACCGAGTAGTTCAAAACATTTTGATGTATCAAAAATATGAATAATCATGTTTAGTATTCAAAATCAGGTTTTAGCATAAATTTAGCATGAACATGCAAAAAAAAAATATATATATATATATATAACATATTTTAAGCCGTCAGGATATCTCACAATCATCACAAAGCATATATGAACATCTAATAGCTTCGTTTATCCCAATATTAAGTTCTAGATAAACTTGGCTCCAAGATATTTAACACTAATCATAATTGATTATGCCCAATTCTCTACGTAAAGTGCAAAAATGATCCTTACCTAAGGGTTTTGGAAAAACATTAGTAATTTGATTGTTTGTATCAACAATTCTAAGCTAATATCTCGATTTAGAACATAATCTCTAATGAAATGATGCCTAATTTCGATATACTTGGTCCTTGAGTGTTTGATTAGAATTTTTGTTAAATTTATAGCACTTGTTTTATCATAGGGAATTGGAACATATTCATAATTTAATCAATAATTCTGCAAAGTTTGTTTCATCCATAAAACTTATGCACAATTGCTACCGATAGCTATATACTCAACTTTGGTATTTGAATATGTAATAGAATTTTGCTTTTTTGAGTGCCACTGTATTAGGGACTTTCCAAGAAAGTGGCATGTGTTGCTTGTGCTTTTTCGATCAACTTTGCATCCAGTAAAGTCAGCATCGGAGTATTCAACTAAATTGAAAGAAGTAAACTTTGGATATTATAAGCCAATTTCAATAGGACCTGCAAGATACTTGAGTATGCGTTTTACTGCACTCAAGCGTGATTCTTTTGGGCAAAATTGAAATCGTGCATACACACACACACACACACACACTAAGAACATGATATCGGGTTCCAAAGCTGTTAGATATAACAAACTACCTATCATGCCTCTATAAAGATTTTATAAACATTTTTGCCATTTTTATCTTTATCAAGTTTTACACTTGTACTCATAAGTATAGGTTTAGTTTTACAATTATCTATTTTGAATCTTTTCAAGAGTTCTTTGGTATATTTGGATTAATTTATGAAGGTTCATTTTCTGATTACTTTATTTGAAACCTATGAAATAATTAAGTTCTCTCATCATGCTCATTTCAAATTCGTTCTTCATGCATTCAACAAATTCATTTATAGGACTCATTTTAGCAACTGCAAACACAATGTCATCCACATAGATATACACAATCAAAGTGTCTGACTTGTGATTTTTGATAAAAGGTATTATATCGATATTTTCTTTAGAAAATCCTTTATTTAAAAGGAAGCTACTAAACTTTTCATACCAAGCTTGAGGAGCTTATTTGAGACCTTAAAGAGCTTTATTTAGTTTGTGAATATGATAAGGGAATTCATTATTTTCAAAACCAGTTGGTTGCTCTACATAAACTTCTTTTATGAAATCATTCAAGAATGCACTTTTGACATCCATTTTTTTTTTAAAAAGTAAAATTTTTGAATGCAGCAAATGCCAAAAGCATTCTAATGGCTTCTAATCTACAAACCGGGGCAAAGGTCTTATCAAAATCTACACCTTTTTATTGATTGTATCCTTTAGTTAGTAACCGAGCTTTGTTCCTTATTACTATTCCTACTTCATTGAGTTTGTTTCTATAAACCCACTTAGTTCCAATAACCAGTCTACTATCAAGTTTAGGAACTAAGTTTCAAACTTCATTTCTTGCGAATTGGTTTAATTCTTCTTGTATAGCTTGTATCCAGAATTCATCTTTTAAAGCTTCTTTTGTGTTTTTAGGCTCAGTTTGGAATAAAAAGACTAGATCACTCATATTTTGAAATGCCTCTAACCTTTACCTAAGTTAGAAATGGATTTTAAATATATTAAATAAGTCAAATGAATTATTGGATATATATAAATAAGTTGACATAATTAAATTAGTAATTAATTAAGTTGAAATTGAGACATCAAACTCCTAAACTCCTAAACATGTTATTAAAATGTTTGGTGGATTCTTAAACCCTTAAACTTTAGCCTAAATTCTAATTCCTTAATCCTTGTAAAAATTGAGTTTATTTGTTTGTATAAAAATATCAATTCTTAAATCCGAACTTAAATTAAATATCATTTTAGTCTATACTAAGTTACTAAATTAAGTTCTTATTTTAAGTTTTTAATTTTTAACTTATTGATTTTGAAATCATCTTCTAAATATTCTTATAACTAAAGATATTAATATGAAAGTTCTAAACCTAGTACCTTTATTCTAAAAAAATCCTAATTTTAACCTTATCCTTCTTTTTATTTTTTCCTTTCCCTTGCCTTTTTATTCTTTTCCTTTTCTTTGTATTTTTGTTTCTCTTTCTCTCTTTTCTTTCTCTTCTCTTCCTCTCCTTTCTCTCTTCTATCACCCTTAAAATCTCAATTTCAAGAAGAAATAAAAGAGAAATCAAGTAGAATATGAGATAAGAGAATAGAAATCAAGTGAGAGAAAGAATAAGAACAAGAATTCAATTACATGTTCTTGCTATGAAGCTAAGCATATTTGTTTTATGCTATTTTGATTCTTGTTTTTGTTTATATATGATGAATAAATGTTAGTTATAAATAGAGTTTGTAATAGGATTTGTAGATGAATGAGTTGAAGAAGTTATGAAATGTTCAAATGTAAATATGAGGTTAAGGGAGTTATATGATGATGAGAATGTGGAGTTCATGTATATTTGATGTTATTAAAGGTAGGTGTTGAGTTGTATGATGCTTTTATGGAGTTTCAGTTGAAGTAGAATATGTAAAATTTGATAAAAATAGAGTTTGAAAAAAGGGGAAGTTTGTAACCCCTTGTAATATGATGTGTACGGGTGTATAAAGGGTCTTATAGGCATCTGGTAGTAACATTTTTGACTTGTATAGGCATGTAACAGCCTTACAGGCCTCTAGTTGGTGTGTTTTCAGGTTGTATGGCAGTACATGGGCTTTAGTAGCCTCGAGTTTGCAATTCTCTACTGCGATACTATTTTGTAATTTGATCATAACTTTTTCATCTAAACTCGGATTAAGGTGATTCAAATGATTTGGAAAGCTTAAAAAGAGATCTACAATTTTTATGTTTCAAGTTTTTGCAAATTATAAAATTATCAAAGCTTAAAGTTTGATTGATTCTAGCTGCTATATTTTCCAAACAAAATTAAAAACTTATTTTACTACTTAAATGTATGTAGTTAAGTGTAATATGAATCTTTTAGGAATAAAACGAAATAGATAAATGATAGTTAATATGTTATATTTTTTGAATGATATAAATAAGCATGATTTTCGTAAATTTAAAGATTTAATAAATAATTTGATTAAATATAGAGTTAGATATAAAATGAACCTAGTTATTAATTTAAGTTCAACTTAGCTTAATGAACTTGAATAAAATAAAATGAATTAGACTGATTAAATTTAATCAACTTGGCTAAGATTAAGTTAATATAGACTCAAGTCAATATAAATCTTAGATATAAAACAAACTTAGTTAATTAATCTCAGTCTAACTTGACTAAATAGACTTTAGTAAGTTAAAATGGACTGGATTCATTAAGTTTAATTATCTTAGTTAGTAATTGGATTAAATGATTAACTTTAATAAATTTGGTTAGGATTAAGTTAAAATGAGTTAAGAGTTAATAATTAGCTTAAGATAATGAGTTGGAATAAACCATAAATAAGATGGAGAATATATTGTTTCAAATATATGTTTGCTTAAGAAATGAATGTTTTTGTATATAAATGTTTTGTCGATGCTTTTGTAATAAAATACTATGATCAAAGTGAAAAGAAATACTTTGATAAACAAAGGAGAACTGTCTGTATTTTGGCGAGGTGATCTTCGTAGCCATAGTGAGTTTAATTCTTGAATCTATAGATATGAGTACTTGATCTATCTTTTGAGTTGGCTTCTAATTTATCTTTTGAGCATGTTTGGATTTCAAAGATAAAAGGTACGCAATAACTTGCGTGATGATTGTTAGGATAGGCATCCTAAAATGAACTAAAGATTAAAGACATCCTAAGTATGGAGTGTTGTTTTGTGCATATGCTATTAAATCCGGTCCAGAGAGTGGCAACCTTGTCTAAGTGGATACGGTAGTTTAGGTGCTTAGGCCACTCCTATCATGATACAATGATATTTTTTTGGTAGCTCGGTGGGTAGCAGATGGGGCAATGGTACTGGTATAACATCTACTGAAGCTCGAAAAAAAGTAATATGATCTGGTTCACGTTTTATAGGGACGACTAAACTAGAAGATGTTATGGACTGGGATGAGCTGAGTTATGTAACGACCGTAAAGCATAGATGAAGCTTTTTTTTTTTTTGTAATATTATTAGATATATAAGTATCTAAGCTGCTTATATCAATCTTCCGAGTAGCCGCGGTTACTCAGGACTCCCAAATTCCTGTCTTGGAGTAGTTGTCTACGGAGGCTACTAACGTACACCCCCATTATTGCAGTGGTGGGCCAGGATGGGTAGTTAAGCTCGTGTGTTACTCTGTGTGTGCCTGTGTTACTGTATATGAGCTTCTTCATTTTTGTTGTTGTTCTTCTTCCAGGTGTTGTGTTATGAAGAGTGATGTTGATGATGATGATATTCTATTGTTGATGATGATTGATGGTGATGATGATGATATGTTGATGATTGGATGATGATGATGTTGGTATTGATGAAGACGATGCTTGGCTCAAGTTTTGGGGATGTTGGATGATTGAAGTGGGTTAGGACTATGGATTTTATTTGTATTTGTTTTCTATTTTGTTTAGAACTGGATTTATATTTTCAGTTTGTAATATTTTAAAGGTTAGTTAAGAAGCTCATGAGTTTTGTAATATCTTTAAAAGCTTTGGTAACGCCCTAAAATAAGGCATTACAACCCCAGTCTCCTCTCTATAGGACACAAAAAGCTCTAATATCCACAAATAAACAATTATCACATGTAAAACACAGAGGTTATCTTAGGATACGAAACCAAAAAAAAAAAAACTTAAAAACGTAAACTCCTGGTTCAAGCATGAAAATCCAAGTTGACATCATAGCCAACAAATTAAAAAGAAACTAAAACTGTTTACATTAAAATCTTTTCATTTAAAAAAGCATAAACATCCAACTACAAGATTAAATGATCTAAACATGTTTTCTTTAGAAAATCTTGATATCTGAAGACTAGCTCTCTGCTGGGTAGTCGTGTCCACTATCGCCATCTCTACTATCAAAGAATAACTCATATCCGGAAAGATCATATACTGAATCTTCATCACTTGTACCTAAAATTTAAAAGAATAGGCGGTGACACTCAGTACGATAACTCCAATCCAAAAACAAATGCATATGCACATACAACAGGCAGATAATTCATGCAACTTAAACTAATGCAAACAGTCATATTATTATCTTTCCTAAGCCAACAAAACAACACAGTTCAATATTAGGTATACTTTAATCCTGAACTTGGAGTTACTCAGACCCCATTGAAAAACAAACAACTCTTTGAAAATAATAATCATATACATATATGGATGAGTGGGTACTCTCCAAACACCCTGAATCCAAAACACCTAATTCTACCGGAATCATATCAAGGCACGAGTCCACTAGGGACAACCTCACACCAAGATCATCAGGGTGCCTCATCAGTATCACTGTCAGCCAGGTCTTTACTGGTCAAAGCCAAGCACAACCAAACATACCATTATTAAACCCAATAATGATTGGGTTTATTAAGAAATTTTGTTTCTACAAGCATTCAATCAATACTAAACTTATAGGCAAAAACAGCAAGCAAGGATTGGTCGTACCTTTCTCAATTTCAGTAACACAACTCAAATCCTCAAATCCGATATCAATAACAACAAAAACAACCCGAACTCCATAAACTCCTATATCCACACCAACAACAATTCCACAAACTCCAAATATCCTGTTACAACATACATATATATATATATATATATATATATATAAATAGATATGAACACATTATCAACATTTTCTAACAGACATGAATCTTCCAGGAATCCTAACCTAAAAAGAAATCTATACTACCTGCGCCATTTACTCTGATCAAACTCCACAAATATCCTCAAAAACAACAACGAACCGCACAAAAGTCCACAAATTCCGAATATTTTACCGCAACCCTAATATTATATGATAACAAGAACAAATAATGATCATCTAATCACACATTATTTAATTTCATCAACGAAAAGACGAAACTTACTGATTTAAATCACCAAAACCCGACTTACATCCACAAATTCGGATCCCAACCAAATATAGGGTTTCTTTCATGCAAACAAATCACAAAATCCTTAAAATTTGCATGAAATTCGTATAAATCTGATATGAGA
The DNA here is from genome assembly GCA_024138025.1 of Combretum micranthum. Classification (NCBI taxonomy): domain Eukaryota; kingdom Viridiplantae; phylum Streptophyta; class Magnoliopsida; order Myrtales; family Combretaceae; genus Combretum; species Combretum micranthum. Next base: position 16,867 of record JAMXBD010004242.1, on the reverse strand, counting down.
ATATTATACTTACTTGTTTTAAACACAAAACTCACTCATTACCCAACCGAGACAGATTTAATCGGAGATCTAAATCTTTCCCACGTTTTTCCTTCAAGAACACAACAAAACCCTAAGCAAACTCATACGAATTCGTATATAATCCATAAAAAAAGGTTAAAATCACTTACTTTTGATCAAAAACACACTCGAATGATTCTCCAACCTTAAATCTCCAAAAGCACTCCAAAACTCTCTTATATGAAGGAAAATATGATAAAAAGAAATTCTATCAAAAATTGTTTATCGCGTCTTGTATTTATAGAAATTGGTCATATGCCGGCATACACCTTATGTTGGCAAAATCTACACGAGCACTGGCGGCATTCATCAAGGCTTTGAATTCCCAGAAATTTGATCTCATTACATACGTCGGCAAATCCATGTCCTACGCCAGTGGCGTTCCTAGTTGATGCTAAAAGAAACCCTCGTGCACATCGGCGGCGTTCCACCCAGCATTAAGAAAAACACTACTGTTCCCTTCCTACGCCGTCTCTACGCCGGCGACGTAGATTCTCCAGGAGGCAGCGTTGAATCTGTCAAAAATTGCAAAAATTTGAACTTTAATATTCATTCTATAATAAAACTTAAACCTTTACAACTTACTTGTTTTGACCTTAAACTCATCCTATATTATCTCATGATTCATAATTTATTATATTTTCATCTTTATTTCCATATTTTATATCTCTCCTCTCCTAAAAAGAACTTTCGTCATTGAAAGTTACCTGGATTAATAAAACAACTCTGGATATTTCACTCTCATGTCTTTTTCTAGCTCCTAGAGAGCTTCACGTTCAGTTTGATTAGTCCACTGCACTCTCACATATTTTATCACCTTGCTTCTTAGAATCTTCTCCTTAGAGTCCATAATTCTGATCGGATTTTCAATCGTCGTAAGGTTTGGCTGTACTTTCAATGATTCAAGTTCTACTATCTCTTCCGGATCTCTGACATACTTTCTGAGCATGGATACGTGGAACACATTATGCACTCCCTCCAAAACAGGTGGTAAAGCTAATCTATAAGCCATGTCGCTTATCCTTTTAAGAATTTCATATGGTCTCACATATCGAGGATTTAATTTTCCTCTTAAGCCAAATCTGACAACTTCTTTTGTTGGTGAAATCTTTAACAAAACGTGCTCACCTACCTAAAATTCCAAGGGTTTTCTTTGTTTATCCGCTTAACTCTTTTGTCGACTCTGAGCAGCTTGCAATCTTTGCCTAATCAAACTGACCTTGTCAACTGCATCTTGGATTAATTCAAGTACCAACAACTATCTTTCACCCACTTCATCCTAATGAATAGGTGATCTACACTTTCTGCCATAAAGCGCTTCGTATGGAGGCATTCTAATCGACGCTTGATAACTGTTTTTGTAGGCAAATTCCACTAGTGGCAAATGCTCATCCCAAATTCCTTTGAAATCCAAAATGCACGCTCTCAACATATCTTCTAAAGTCTGTATATTCCTTTTAGATTGCCCATTTGTCTGAGGATGAAAAGTAGTACTGAACTCAACCTTGGTTTCCAAAGCTTGATGCAGACTTTTCTAGAATCTCCCAACAAATCTGGTATACCTATCTGACACGATTGTTATTGGTATTCCGTGCATTCTCACAATCTCTTTGATTTACAATTGTGCCAAACGCTCTAACTTATAACCAGTCTTAATAGGTACAAAGTGAGCTACCTTTGTGAGACGATCCACAATGACCTAAATTGAATCAAACTTATCTTTTGTCTGGGGTAAAGCAGAAACAAAATCCATGGTGATATGTTCCTACTTCCACTGTGGTATTGGTAAAGGCTTCAACTCACTTGCCGGTTTTCTGTGCTCAATATAAATCATCTGACACGTATGGCACTTAGATACATATTCCGCTATCTCCTTTTTCATATTGTTCCATCAGTATAGCTTTTTCAAATCTTGATACATCTTGTTCCCTCCAGGATGAATGGAATAACTGGAGTAGTGTGCTTCCTTCAACAATTCCTTCTTAAGTTCTCCTTGCACTAGCACACACAATCTCCCTTTGTACCTAAGGATACCTTCATCATCCACATAAAACTCTGGTGCTCGACCTATTTCCATTTTCCTCTTTATATCCAAGATACTCTGATCATCTGTCTGAGCTATCTTGATTCTGTCCACAAGAGTAGGTTGAATTCTCATATTAGCCAATCTTTCACCTACTTGTTGTGACTATTTCCAGTTCAAGCTTTCTCATATCATCAATGATATGACGTTTCGTCGTTATCAAAGCTGCAAGATTCTCTATTGTCTTTCTGCTCAAGGCGTCAGCTACTACATTCACCTTTCTTGGATGATACTGAATATCAATATCAAAATCTTTTATCAGTTCCAACCATCTTCTCTGTCTCATGTTCAACTCTTTCTGGGTAAAGATGTGCTTTTAAACTTTTGTGATTTGTATATACTTTACATCCTTCCCCATATAGGTAGTGTCTCAATAGCTTCAAAGCATGGACAACTGCTACTAGTTCCAGATCACGAGTAGGATAATTCCTCTCATAGGGCTTTAATTGTCTGGAAGCATATGCTATAACCCCGCCTCTTTGCATCAGCACACATCCTAAACCTTGTATAGAGGCATCACTATAAATAACATACTCCTCACCACTTACAGGTAAGGCTAGCACTGGAGCAGATACTATCTTATTCTTCAACAATTGAAAACTAGCTTCATAGTTTTGACTCCATTCATACTTCACTCCCTTCTGTGTCAATCGGGTCAAAGGACTAGCAATTTTGGAAAAATTTTCCACAAATCTTCTGTAATATCCTGCCATTCACAGAAAACTTCTGATTTCCATCACAGTCTTGGGTCTTGGCCATTCAATAATTGCTTTGACTTTCTCAGGATCCATTGATATCCCGCTATCATCAACAACATGTCCTAAGAAAGATACTTGTTCTAATCAGAACTCACATTTTGAAAACTTCGCATATAATTTCTCTTCCTTTAATCTGGTCAGAACTAATCTCAAGTGTTCTTCGTGCTCCTCTTTAGTCCTTGAATACACCAATACATCATCAATGAAGACTACCACAAATATATCAAGATACTTCCTGAAGACTCTATTCATCAAATCCATAAATACTGCTGGTGCATTAGTGAGTCCAAAAGGCATGACAACAAATTCATAGTGTCCATACCGTATCCCAAAAGCTGTCTTCTGAATATCTTCAGCTTTCACTCTTAACTGATGATATCCAGATCTCAAGTCTATCTTTGAGAACACTAAAGCTCCTGCCAACTGATCAAACAGATCATCAATTTGTGGCAAGGGATACTTGTTCTTCACTGTCACCTGATTCAATTCTTTGTAATCAATGTACAGTCTCATACTACCATCCTTCTTCTTGACAAACATAATTGGAGCTCCCCAAGGTGAAACACTAGGTCTAATGAACTTCTTCTTCAACAAATCATCCAACTGCACTTTAAGCTCAGCAAGTTTTGTAGGAGCCATTTGATAAGGAGCTTTTGATCTTTGTGCAGTATCGTGTATCAAGTCAATACTAAACTCCACTTCCCTCTTTAGTGGTAATCCAGGCAGATCCTCTAGAAAAACTTCTGAATACTCACATATAATCGAAACATCCGACAACACTATCTCCTTCTTATCTTCTTTCACTATAGCAGCCAAAACTGATCTTCCCCACAATTCATAAGTAGGTAAAACTGGAGGTCTTTGCACTACCAACTTATAAACAAACTGATCACCATTGGGCAAACTGAATTCTACTATCAGGTTATGGTAATCAATCACCACATGGTACTTTGCCAACCAGTCTACACTCAAAATCACATCAAAATCTAACATATCCAGCACCACCAAATCTGCAGGTAGATGTCTACCTTCTATCTCAATATCCACATTCTTACAGATTTTATTCAATACAGACTCACTTCCCAAAGGAGTACTAACAGATACACATCCCGACATAAACTCAACAAATTACCACAAACAGACATAAAAGTTTTAGAAACGCAAGAGAAACTGGCACCAGTATCAAACAACGCATATGCACTATGCAAGAGTATAGGAAACATACCGCGATAGTGTCTACACTAGAAGTCTCACTATGTTGCAAAGCATAAAGTTTTGCTGGTGCTCTTCGCCCCTGGCCCAAATAAACTCTGCCATACTGCCCTCCTTTACAATCTACAGCTCTATGTCCCCTCTGCCCACACTTGAAGCAGAAAACCTGTGGAATGATTTTGTCTGTGCTGGTATTACTCTTGTATCCCAGCTTACCACAAGAAAAGCAAGCATTCTCTACCCACTTGCAATCCTTCACATCATGTGGTCTAAGGCATCTCGTGCATCTTCTATCTATATTCTGTACTGCTGGCCTGAAATTCTAAGTGATAGGCCTCTTGCCTCTATCTTGTGTAAGTACACCAGCGGTTGGCTTTTGCCTAAAAATACCTGATTCCTTTATGGCTCACGGCTTCTAATCCTGCTCCACTGTCTTGGCTTTGTTCACCACTGCTGAATAGTTGTCCAAATCTATCAAATTCACTTGATACTGTATCTCAAGCTCTAATCCAGTGATGAATTTGCTAACTTTGGCCTCTTCACTCTCTTTTAGAGTGTCAGGTAGAAATCTCATCAATCTGTGCAATTCCGCCTCATACTCTTCCACTATCATCTTCCCTTACTGCAGAGTATAATACTCTTGAAGCATTCTTTGCTTAACACTGTTAGGAAAAAATTCTCTGTAGAAGGCCTGCTGAAACATTTGCTATGTAATCATACCAGTCATGTGTCTTTTGGTGCTCAACCACCAGTTATTGGCCTTCCCAGTCAGCAAATAAGAGGCATATTCAAGTTTCTTATTTTCTGGAATATCCAGAGCAGCAAATGTCTTCTCAACCTCTTCCATCCACAACTGTGCTTCAAGAGGTTTACCTAGTACTGCTCAAACTTATGCACCAGGTCCACAAATTTATTCAAACCAAGCACATCTGCATGCCTAGCTCCATTCCCTCCATTCCCATTCAGCTTTTGTGTCTCCTATCTCCAAGCTTCAGCGTTTTCTTGGACCATCTACATGTCCCTCCTCATATCTTGCTGTTGTTGACCAACCACTCCTAACAAAGCATTCACAGCCTGCATAAGCTGTGCAGCATCAACCGGAACCTGCTGTCCTAATAGGTGGAGGTGGTGGCAAGTCCTGATTCTAAGCCTACTGCTCATCCTACTGCTACCCCAAATTCTCATTCTCCTCAGGAATTCTTCTTCTTGGAGGCATTCTAACACAACAAAACACCACAAGATTAGAATAAGGGCATCCAACTCAAGATTAAAACTTAAATATATAAGACAACATCAAACTTAACTAAATAACAAACCTATGATTCTACCCCACTTCTCAAATCTCACCGTCCTAAGAAATCAAAACTTAAATCTATATGATTCAAAACCTATAGCTCTGATACCAAATAAGTTGTAACGCCCTAAAATAAGGCATTATAACCCGCCACGTATCTTCTCTTATATAGGACATACAAAGGCTTTAATATCCACAATAATACAATTATCACCTGTAAACACACATAAGGTATCTCATAGGATATGAAACCTAAAAAAACCAATAACTTCATAAAACGTAAACTCCTGATTTAAGCATAAAATCTAAGTTGACATCATACCTAACAAATTCAACACAAACTAAAAACTGTTTACATTAAAATCTTTTCAATTAAAACAACATAAACATCCAACTACAAGATTAAATGATCTAAACATGTCTTTTCTTTAAAAATCTTGATATCTGAAGGCTATCTCTCGCTGGGTAGTTGAGTCCACTATCGCCATCCTAACTATCAAAGAATAACTCATATTCGAAAAGATCATATACTATATCTTCTTCACCTGTACCTGAAATTTAAAAGAATGAGCGGTGACGCTCAGTACGATAACTCCAATCCAAAAACAAATGCATATGCAGATACAACAGGCAAATAATTCATGCAACTTAAACTAATGCAAACAATCATATTATTATCTTTCTTAAGCCAACAAAATAACACAGTTCAATATTAGGTATACTTTAATCCTGAACTCGGAGTTACTCAGACCCCATTGATAAACAAAGAACTCTTTGAAAATAATAATCATATATACATATATGGATGAGTGGGTACTTCTTAGACACCCCGAATCCAAAACACCTAACTCTACCAGAATCATATCAAGGCACGAGTCCACTAGGGACATCCTCACACCAATCATCAAGGTATCTCACCAGTATCACTGTCAGCCAGATCTTTACTGGTCAAAGCCAAACACAACCAAACATACAATTATTAAACTCAATAATGATTGGGTTTATTAAGAAATTTTGTTCCTACAATTATTCAATCAATACTAAACTTACAGGTAAAAATAACAAGCAAGGATTGGTCGTACCTTTCTCAATTTCAGGAACACAACTCAAATCCTCAAATCCAATATCAATAACAACAAAAATAGCCCGAACTCCACAAACTCTTATATCCACACGAACAACAATTCCATAAACTCCAAATATCCTATTACAACATACATATATATATATCAATAGATATGAACACATTATCAACATTTCTAACAGACATGAATCTTCTAGAATCCTAACCTAATAAGAAATCTGACTATCTGCACTGTCTACTCCGATCAAACTCCACAAATATCCTCAAAAACAACGACGAACCGCACAAAACTCCACAAATTCCGAATTACCGGAACCCTAATATTATATACAACAAGAACATATATTGATCATCTAATCACACATTGTTTAATTTCACGAAACTTACTGATTTAGATCACCAAAACCCAACTTACATCAACAAATTTGGATCCCAACCAATATAGGGTTTCCTTCATGCAAACAAATCACAAAATCCTTAGAATTTGCATGAAATTCGTATAAATCTGATATGAGAATATTATACTTACTTTTTTTAATCACAAAACTCACTCATTATCCAACCGAGACAGATTTAATCCGAGATCTAAATCTTTCCCACGTTTTTCCTTCAAGAACACAACAAAACCCTAAGCAAACTCATACGAATTCGTATATAATCCACAAAAGAAGGTTAAAATCACTTACTTTGGATAAAAAACACACTCTGAATGATTCTCCAACCCTAAATCTCCAAGAACACTTCAAAACTCTCTTATATGAAGGAAAATATGATAAAAAGAAATTCTGTCGAAAACTGTTTCTCGCATCTTGTATTTATAGAAATTGGTTATACGCCAGCCCTACGCTTGCAACATACGTTTAAATCTTGCCGGCATGCTAAAAGAAACCCTCGTGCACACTGGCGGCGTTCCACCCAGCATTAAGAAAAACACTACTGTTTCCTTCCTACGCCGGCGGCGTAGATTCTCCAGGAGTTGGCGTTGAATCTGTCAAAAATTGTAGAAATCCGAACTTTAATATTCATTCTACAATTAAACTTAAACCTTTACAACTTACTTGTTTTGACCTTAAACTCATCCTATATCATCTCATGATTCATAATTCATTATATTTTCATCTTTATATCTGTATTTTACACTTTGTTTTTAGGAAAGTTGATATACTTTTGAGAGTAGATTGTAAAATGTTTTTATAAAATTTTATTTCTTAGAAAATTAGTCTACTGTATTGGGAGTAGAGACCTTTAATATGTTTTTATAAGGTTTGATTTTTCTGTAACTAAATCCAATTGTTTTATAAATCTAAACAAACAATTTCATTAACTAAAATTTGTTAGCAATGTTCAAATAAGCATATCATTTAAGAAAGCCTGAGTGTGTATATATAAAGTATTATACATTGGTAATGCCTTAATTAAATTTAGGACCTTACATATTTCTTAGAGAAGATCTAGTTTTACCCTATTAGAAGGTATACCTATAATTAGATCCTTTGTGTGATTTGCACATTTGCATTCTTTAAGAAGATTATTGTAACAGATTCATTCACAACACCCTTTTTATGTTCACTCCTTATCTACTTCTTTATTATTATTTTAAGATAAAATTTATCCAAATCAATACAAATATTATCCACATCACTTAAACATATATGAGACAAAGAATCATCAAAAGTAACATGAATAGATTCTTCCATAATCAAGGTTCTTTTATTAAAAACTCTATAAGTTTTACTAGTTAAAGAATAACTAAAAAAAAAAAAAATGCTTTCATTACTTTTAGCATCAAACTTAGCTAGTTGTTTTTTTTATTATTCAAGAATAACATATAGTGAAAAAGGATGAAAATAAGAGATATTAAGTCATTTTCCTTCCAAAGCTCATAGGAGGTTTTCTTAAGAATTGATCTTATGAAGACTCTATTAGATATATAGCATGCAGTGTAACAGCTTCAGAAAAAAATATTAGGTAGATTGTTTTCACACAACATTGTTCTAGTCATTTCAATTGAAGTTTTAATTTTTTTTTTAGCTACAATATTTTGTTGCGGTCTAGGTGCTAAAAAGGTATGTTCAATTTTAGATCTACTACAAAAATCATCCATTTCATAATTTCAAGTTCTCCCATATGATCATTTTGGATGGTCACAAAATTAAGACCTTTTTCATTATAGGCTTCCTGCAATATCTAAAAAAACATTGTTTGTTTGTCTTTAGATATTAAGAAAAAGCCCATGTATATCTATGAAGTTGTCAACAATAACTAAGATGTATTTTTTGCCTTTCAAACTTAGAGTTTGAGTAGGAATAAATGAGTCCATATGCAATAGTTCTAACGGCCTAGAAGTGGAAACAACATCATTTGACTTAAAGTAAGTCTTAGTTTGCTTTCTTTGTTGATATGCTTGAAAAATCTTGTCCTTTAAAAAATTTATTTTTGGTAATCATTTAACAAGATTCTTTTTAATAAGATTTGAAATTACATTCATGCTTGCATGTCTTAATTTTCTGTGCCATAGCCAACTATTGTCATTTTGAGAGTAAAGATAAGTTTCATTTGATGATTTGAAATCATCTAGATTGATTTTATAAATATTTCTTTATCTATAACCTTCAAAATAAACTTGATTATTGTCAATTCTTTCAATAGAACATTTATTGGCAAGAAATGTCACTCTAAAACCATTATCACGTGATTGGCTAAAACTAAGCAAGTTACGTTTTAAATCATCAACTAAAAGCACATTCTTAATAATTGAATCTTTGTTTACTAGAATGTTTCCTTTACCAAGAATAGTTGACTTTTGATTGTCTCTGAAGGTGACATTTCCTTAATCTTTCAGGTATAAAGTTGTGAACTTAGATGCACTCCAGTCATGTGTCTAGAGCAGCCACTATTCAAATACCATTTGTTATTTCCACTTGAAGATTCCTACAAAATAGAAGATTATTTCTTTGGTACCCATTTGAGTTTAGGTCCTTTTTTGTTAGGTCTAGCAAAGATTTCTCTTTTAGGAATCTAAACTAGTTTGCTTTGATGATTCAAATGCATAATTCTCCTTATTGCACAATTGTGTACAATGTTAGTAGTTTTGCCATAGTAGTTGCATGTCTCATGAGTGGCTTTTACAAATTGAGTTTTACGAGACTTACAACTACTTTCTTTATTATAGCCAATTCCATATTTGTTTGAATCACAAATTTGATTTTCAAGAAGTACGTTCAGATTCTTTTTCCCTTTGGTGAACTTAGCTATAGTTGCTTTTGAATCATTTAAGCTAGCTTTTAATATAATATTTTCATTTCTAAGTTTTTCTAGCTCTTTTAAAATTTTATCATTGATACTACTAGTACATGTAATATTATCATCACTATGTAAGGTTTTTACTTAAATATAAGCAAATCATTCTCAATTATTAATTTTTCATTAATCTTTCTCAATATCATTTTGCCTTTTACTTTCTTACTTTCATTCATCTTTCATTTCCAATTTTAAAATATCATTTTCTTCATGCAGCATTTCATTTTCTATTTTAACCTTCTCATACTCACTTCTAAACTCATTCAACTCTCTCTTACTTTGTTCAATAAAGTCTTAAGCATGCTATTCTTTTTCTCTACTCTTATCAACCTATTCATACTTTTTCATACATATCATAAACTTTATCATAAAAAGAAGAATACATTCTCATACGAGTCACTTGAGTCATCACTCCAAGTAGCGATGAGAGCTTCTTTAATGCATCCCTTAGATACTTTCTTAAGTATTGGACAGTATTGTTGATTGTGTCTTGACTTGTGACATTTGTGGTAGGTTATCATATCCTTATTTTCCTTTTTGTATCTTGATGAGCTACTGCCATCATCATTTCTTTATGTCTTGGTATTAAACCTCATGAACTTCTTGAACTTTTTAGCCATCAAGGTGAGTTCCTCATTATCATCCTCTTTACTGGAATCATGACTCATAGGTTTTAAAGCAATCACCTTTCATGCTTGATTCTTCTCCTTACTTCTTAATTAGCTCATGTGTTTTAAGTGCTCCAAGGAGTTCCTCTTTGCTCATAACACTTAAATCTCGTGCTTTTTCAATAGTAGTTCTCTTTACTTCCCAATCCTTTAATAAAGACTTGAGTAGTTTAGAATTTATTTTCACATTAGTGAAATTCTTTCCAAGCACACTCAAGGAATTTACGATGTTGATGAGTTTATTATGCATCTCATTTATAGATTCATTTGGAAGCATTTTGAAATTTTTAAACTATCCACACAAAAGACTTTTTTTTGTATCTCTTATCTTGAAGTTACTTCGTAAGTTTTTTCTAATTCATCCCAAATATCTTTAGCAGATTTACCTATACATATTCTATTGAAATCACTTTCATTTAGTCTACAATGTAATATGTTCATAGCTGTTTCATTTATATCTAATCTTTTTCAATCTTCTTCACTATAATATTTTTATTCTTTTCCTTCAATAGTTAAATGCCCATTTTCTATTACATTCAATATTAATCTATTTTGAGCTTTTAAAAATATTTTCATTTTACACTTTCAATATCGGCAGTTACCCCCACTTAGAAGAGGTGGTCTATTGATAGCTTGTCCCTCTAGAAACCCTAATGCATTTGATGTCATTATCTTTACTCTAAATGTGATAAAGCATAGAAAATTAGAGACCAGATTCTGATACTATATCAAAATACACCAAAAAACACTCGAGAGGGAGAGGGGAATGAATTGAGTATTTGCCCTAAAATGCTTAAACAATATATTTTTGTGCCATAGATCAAGTAAAACTTTAATAGCAATGGATATGACAATAATAAAGTGTTGAAAATAATATTAAAGAGATAGGGAAAAAAAATATAAGCCTAGATTTAATGTGGAGTTTGGCCTGCTTTCTACTCTCTACAATCACCCAAATTGCCTCCAATCAAAGGACTTCACATACTTTATTAATCTCAATAACGTACGCTTAACTGGGAAATACATTAATTTACAGCACTCAAGAAATAAAATATTTTCTTCTCTCTTAAGATGCTTTCTTATAGATAACAAATATAAGTGCATAGCACTAAATTGATTTTCTCACTTTGTAGATTTTGCAAATTAATGAACAGGAGTACAAAAACATTGAGAGAAATTGTTGATTTGTTTGTTCACAAATAAATGCTCTTAATCACTTCTTCTTGGTTTGACACCCCTCTAAATCTCCTAAGGAAAAAGTATTTATACATTTCAAAAGCTAAAATATCCATTAGAGATAACGTCTTCAAATCGTCAAGCAGTAAATGCCCGTAATGGCTCTTTCATGCCACATCGTATTGTATTTTAAACTATCACGCCTTAAATTTGACTCTTAATCAAATATGTGCTTATTTGAACACGTCGAGCCTCAAATAAAACTTATCGCCTTGGACTTGCGATCTTAAACTTGTATGCTTTGGATTTACCGTTGACTAAGGTTGTGCTTCTTTGAACTCATTAAGCCTGAAATTTGAGCTTGTCATGCACTGATGAATGAACTTGTTGAGCCCTCAATGAGACTCGCAATCAAAGTTGTGCTCAAAGAATTTATACTTGCTAATCCCTGCACAAACTCCGTAGAACAATACATACATAAAACACACACACACACACATATATATATATATATATATATATATTCTAGTATGTTGTTTATCCAAGTTGTTTGACTAGTTAAATAAAGTTTAACACGATTGAATAGTTAATTGTGTAACTAATTGTCTCATCAAAAGTTACATTGAACTAATAGGTTCAACAAAAAGAGCATGTAGAATAAGATTTAATTGTGATCAAAGATTTATCTGAAGGTGTAAGAGAAAAACTAGAAATGTACTTATTACTATTTGCAATGAGTAAAGATTATAGACATTTTAATCATCTTTGTTAAGCTCTCTAAATGTTGTGCTTGCTAAAACCAATCATATGAGTGCTCTAATTATCACTAGCTAAATTGTTAAGGACTGGAGCATCCTTTGACACATTAACATCTCACTGACCTATTTTAAAACTTAACTTTAGTGTTTTTTCTTAATGGAAATGAAGGATAAATAAATAGAAAAAATTATTAGGAATAAGGAGTTTGGAATTTCTTAATGAGCTAACCTGAATATACAAACATTTAGTAAGACCGTATCAAAACTTCAATGTCTTTGTAGATAGCTCTCATTAACCTATAACAACATCCAAAATAGGAGCTTTGAGAAAGTTGGAATCAAGTTGGTATACCATCATTGTTACCAATAGAAATCTTAATGATACCTTATTCTCTCCTGAAAAAGGACGGTATCGTAGTTGTAGCAGTTTATGCAAAGTTTTTGCTATATGATTATGAATTCAAAATTGAACGAGCATTGGCTTTGAAGGACCAAGTTTCACTTAGTCAATAAATGGAGAATGATAGGATCACAATAAATAGAATTAAGAGCACCAGGTTCGTAAAAATAGCTTCACAGATTTCCTAAAACTTAGGTGTGGCATAAGAAAAAGGAAACAATTCTGATTGAGAAAGACAACGAATGATGAATGTGTGGTGGACTAATAGATAAATCCTGTAAAAAAACATCCCCCCACCCATATACTATTATCCCATAGATTTCAAGTTGAAGCAATACAAACTGAAGTTGAAGCCACATAAATTTTTTGAATAAAAGGATATTCAATGTCTTTAATAAAATGAAAAAAAAAAGGGATCTGTCTAGAAGTGGGAAATTTTAATAAATACAAATCTAGAAATTAAGCTAATCGGTAAATTGGAGTGATGGAAAAGGAGGAACTTATGGCTGTAAAGAAGGTAAACAAATCTAGAAATTAACCTAATTCCTGGTTAAAAGATGGTAACGGAAACATAAGGTTTTCACATTAGTCAACTTTAATGCGCAGCAGAAGAAATAAAGGAGGAACGATGAAAAGGAAATCGTGACAAACATATTGGATGGCATTTGGGGCAAAAAAGTTTAGTCCATATTAAAAGCTTTTTAACACCAATGGAGAAAGGGACAAAGACAAAAGAATCAAATGCCCACTTTGATGAGTAACGTGCTGGCAAGATCTATGAGAAATGAAGAAATAAAGCGGAAGCTTTTTAACCGAGCTGAATTAAAAGCTTCGATTATCTTAGATGGCATTTCAGGCAACAGTTTTAGTCCATATTCCAAAAAAATGTCACCTCAAGAAGTAGGCAACTTTTGTCCTATAATATATGCAACTTCATGTTAAGATAATTTCTAGAGTCCTTTACCATATAAATTATGAGTTAATGCCACAAATAGTACTTGAATTTTGATAAAATATGTAATTAAGTACCTAAACTTTGAATTCGATCAATTTAGTATATGAAATTTAAAATTGATCAATTCATTAGGTAATATACAAGTAAATGATTATAATAAGGGTAAAAAGGTAAATTCATGTTGTTTAAATGATATTTTGTCCTTGAACAGGTAGATTTGAGCTTGGGAAAGTTGTACGCAAAATATTTGATGAAAGGACTTAGGTTGATGTCAAAGCCGCCAGCTTTGACTTAAAGGCCGCTGACGTGAAGCTCTTGGAGATTTTGTGAAAATGGTGAAAGCCAGCACATAGGCCGCTGATGTAGAGCCGTAGCACCGCATTAGATTAAACACCACCTCGTAAGTGCTAGTTTTTCCTACCTAAACATTTCTTATAAATAGGATTTAGGGTTTGTGTTTTCATTAGTTCTTTCTTCCTTTTCATCTAGAGAGGAATTTTTAGGGTTTGTGGAGTTCTTGAGAGAAAAGTTCAAGGGAGATCAAATTTTGATAAGGTAAGTAATCTCGCCTCATTTACCAAGTTGTTTTTTTTTTTTTTTACATATCGATCGTCGCTTAGGGTTTTGTTTGATTTTGGAGGGATTTTTTGAGAAACCCTAGTTTTGATTGAGATCCAATCTTTTGAAAAATAAAGCAAGGAATCAAGATTCAAATCAGTGAATTATGTCATTTTAATCGTAGATTTAACAAAGGAACGATTGGCAATATATCATGTCTGTTCTTGTTGGTTTATCTATCTAGGGTATTGGAGAAATTGTTCTTTTGGGGATTTTGTCTGTTGATAATTGAAGAAAACCTAGGGTATGGTTTCAAAAGAATTAAAGTAAGTTCTTACTCTTTAAATCAAAGATTCATAAAAGTTCAATCTTATGGAGAAAATTGTCTGTTCTTATGGATTTCCATATTAGATTTGGAGAAAGATTGTTGTCTTATTTTTGAGGGTTTGATAGAAAAAGAAGAAGTTGCTATTGTGGTTTCCATAAAAGGTTAGTGTTTTGAGATTCTGATAAGTTAAGGTTTGCATGAGTCTAGGATTTACATATTTTTGTTTGTTTGTATATCGGGAAATTTGGAGATTTTGTGTTTGTTCATAAGGATTTGGATTTGAAAGAATTTCCTGAAATTGAAAAGGTACAACCTTTCCTTGTTTGTTGTATGTGTTTGCAGGTTAGTTTTCTGTATGTTTTATTGTAGGAACAATGAATAATGAATCTAAATCTATTTGCTTAGTTAAATTGTCTTTCTGGGTATGTTTGGCTATGACAATAAAATTTGTCAGACAGTGATACTGGTGTTGTACCCAATGATCTTT
The DNA here is from genome assembly GCA_024138025.1 of Combretum micranthum. Taxonomy (NCBI): domain Eukaryota; kingdom Viridiplantae; phylum Streptophyta; class Magnoliopsida; order Myrtales; family Combretaceae; genus Combretum; species Combretum micranthum. Next base: position 1,746 of record JAMXBD010004242.1, on the reverse strand, counting down.
GTGTAAGGTTATCCCTAGTAGACTTGTGCATTGAGATAATTCTGGTAGATTTTGGGTGATTTGGCAATATGACTACAGGTGTTTGGGGAGTACCTATTCACTAATATATGTATATAATTACCTATTTTCAAAAGAGTTGGTTGATTTCTAATGAGAGTCTGAGTACTTTGGGTTTAGGACTAATGTATAGTAGTTTTGGACTGTGTTGATTTACAGGCTTAATAAATAATAATTTAACTGTTTGCATTAGTTAAGTAGCACTTAATATTATATGTTGTTTGTCCATATGCATTTATTTTGTGGATTGGTGTGTTGGGCGTTTTTCGCTCATTCCTTTCTTTTTAGTGCAAATGATGAAGATATAGTTTATGATATATCTAGTTGTGATCTAATTTTTTATCATGGGAAGGGATAGTGGTCCAGACTATCCACTTATGAATAATTCAGATACAGATTATATGAGATGAATTTTGAGATCTTTATATATTTGGAACTTTGTTAAGAATTTATATGCCATAAGGATTTTGAAATTTTTATGTATTTTTATATCTTTATAGATTCTGAATTTTTTATATGATTTTGAAGACTAGAATTATTTTGGATTTGTTGGCTTTGGTTATGCCAACTTGTTTGGAGGAACAAATGTTTGAAAAGATTGTTTCTACAGGTTTTACAGGCTTTGAACTTTCTGTTGTACCCTCTAAGAGAGTTATAGAGATTATATTTTATGTGTTTATATTTTGAGGATTTAGCTCAGCCTTTGCGTGTCTTATAAAAGAGGACATGTGGCAGGTTGTATTCGATTAGTTTAGGGCATTACATATTATGTGAAAAAACTTTTATGTACACCAAAGTACCTTGTCAAAATCTTTTAGATACTAAATTGATTTATTTCAAATTTTTTTAGGTACTAAATTGATCAATTTTAAAGTTCAGATACTAAATTAGCCAATTTTAAGTTCAGGTACCTAATTATATATTTTATAAAAGTTCAGGTACTATCGTGATATTGTTAACCCTAAAATTGTTCACAGTCTTGTTTATGAGCTTAAAATGTGCTTACCTCCAGTCACATGATACATGATAACACAATCATGACACATGAAGCTAACCGCTTTCTTAGGACTAAACAAGCAAGTAATAAAGACTTTTAAGCCTTAAAATTGGATATAAAAAAGCCTTTGATTAAACTGAATGAAATTTTCTACAGGGTGCACTACTTAGACTATATTTTGGTAAGCATTAGAAAAATTAGGTGATGAAATGCATGACATTTGTCCCTCATAGTTTTATGGCTAATAGGAAGGTAGCTATTCAAGTGCACTACTTAGTTATGCCAATCCTCTCTTACTTTATCTTATCATCTTTGAGGTTGTCAAATTTTCAAGAAGTATTGATGCATGCAAGATAGTCTTTAGCAATGCATTTATTGTTTAAGCACTTCCAATCATCACGATCAAGTTACAATCGCCCAAAAAATTCAAATTTCATTTGCATGTTACATATCTATAAGAGACACGAAGTCAATACTCGACATTCAAGAAGATCAAATGTCTACATTAAGAGTAAGTTCCAGTTAAGCACTAAAGTGTCCCTATTACAGAGTATACGTCGATGAAGTAGCTCCGTCAAGTGTTGAAACCATTTAAGGTCCAAGGAGATCAAAGGCCTACATATAGGCTTGGGATTCAACTATGCTTATATCGAGTGCATGGGTGCTATTGCACAAGAGTAAGAAGAGTCTAA
>JAMXBD010004241.1:0-76223 GCA_024138025.1 Combretum micranthum | reverse complement strand
GCCTAATTGGAAACTGTATTTTGACAGAGCAGCTAATGTATATGGATGTGGAATAGGGGCAGTCTTAATTTCACCAGAAGGATACCAATACCCAGCATCGGCCAGATTAATGTTCCCTTATATGAATAATATAGCAGAATATGAAGCATGCATTTTGGGTTTAGAGATGTCAATCAAATGGAAATTCAAGAGCTCGAAGTTTTTGAAGATTCATCACTTATTATTTTTCAAACTCGAGGAGATTTTAAAACAAAGGATCCCAAGTTGATTCCTTATCATAATCACTTGGCAGAATTGATAGGAAGATTCAGGGAAATCTCCTTTGTATATGTGCCAAGAACTCAAAATCAGTTTGCTGATTCTTTGGCTACTTTGGCCTCATTAATTCAGTTTACTAAAGGAGCAAGAATCCAACCTTTGCAAGTCCGGGTGAGAAGTGAGCCCGCATTTTGTGCCATGATTGAATCAAGTGAACCCTGGTTCCAATATATTAAAGTTCTTTTGCAAACGGGTAATTATCCTGAAGGTGCTACCAAGAAAGATCAGAAGTCACTGAGGCGTTTGGCCAGTCATTTTTTGCTAAGTGGAAATACATTATACAGAAGATCATTTGACACGACTCTATTAAGATGTGTAGATGAAAAAGAGGCCCAGAAGCTCATGGAAGAAGTTCACGAAGGAATTTGTGGTCCTCATATGAGTGGTTACATGTTAGCCAAAAAGATTATGAGATTAGGATACTTTTGGTTAACTATGGAACAGACTGTATCAAACATGTGAGATCTTGTCATTTATGCCAGATCTATGCAAACATGATAAGTGGCCCTCCAAAAGAATTACAGTTAATGTCAACCCCATGGCCTTTCTCAACATGGGGGATAGATGTTATTGGGCCAATTTCACCTAAAGCTTCGAATGATCGGTTCATATTGGTTGCAATCGATTACTTCACTAAATAGGTAGAAGCCGCTTCTTATGCAAGTGTAACAAAGTCCGTAGTTGTGCGGTTTATCAAAAGACATCATCACTCGATATGGAACTCCAGAAAGTATCATCACTGATAATGGTATGAATTTGAACAACAAAGAAGTAACAATTTGTGTCAGCAATTCAAGATCAAGCATCGGAATTCTACTCCGTATCGGCCACAGATGAATGGGGCAGTTGAAGTCGCCAATAAGAACATCAAGAGAATTATTGAGAAGATGACCATTGTCTATAAAGATTGGCATGAAATGTTACCGCTCGCATTAATGGCGTATCGAACGTCTGTAAGAACATCAACAGGGGCAACACCCTATTCCTTGGTATACGGAACTGAAGCTGTTTTACTTGTAGAAGTTGAGATTCCATCACTCCGTATATTAGTTGAAACCAAACTCAATGAAGCTGAGTGGATAAAACAAAGATTTAAACAGTTGAATCTGTTAGATGAAAGAGGCTGACTGCAATGTGTCACGGCCAGTTATACCGCAAAGAATGGCTAAAGCATTCAACAAGAAGGTCAAGCCAAGAAATTTCCAAGAAAGTGACTTAGTTTGAGAAAGATCTGCCAAATGTGCAAGACCAGGAAAGTTCACACCAAAACTATGAAGGACCGTATGTAGTTAGAAAAGTATTGTCGGGAGGAGCATTGATTCTTTCCCAAATGGATGGACCTAATTTAAAGGATCCTGTAAACTCAGATGCTGTAAAGATGTATTATGAATGATCAATAAAAATTTTTCATTTTCTGTGTTCAGTTGATTTCATTTTTAGTTTTTTACAAGCAAAGTTGATATCCCAAAAACTTTGCACTCAAGTCAAATCAACAACCCGTTAATTAACTCATTCAAACAAATTTCCAAAAATTCTCGAATCAGATCAAATCTCAACCTGTCACTTAAACAAATTCCCAAACCCTAATAAATCTGTTAGAAAGTAATTTGAGCATCCCATATGGCTTTAAAATGCATATATTCAATTTTATCTGGTGATTGTATTGCACAAGATAACTAGTTTTTGAACACGGTTATGTGAACGTCGGAAAAGCCCTAAACACATTAACTGACGAAAGACCAAGATTCTTCAAATGGATCAAGAAGTTTAGAGTCCCCGAGTCGATCAAGATAGATCAAGTTTCCTCAAATGGATCAAGAAGATCAAGTTTCCTCAAATTGATCAAGATAGATCAAGTTTCCTCAAATGGATCAAGAAGATCAAGTTTCCTAAACTGGATCAAGATAGATCAAGTTTCCTCAAGTCGATCAAGAAGATCAAGTTTCCTCAAATGGATCAAAAAGATCAAATTTCCTCAAAATGGACCAGCAAGTTAAGTTTCCAAGAAAATAAAAAATCCCCAAGTGGATCAGAAGATCAAGTTTCCTTGAAGATCAAGAATTCCCAAATGGATCAAGAAACCAAATCTTTAAGGTTTCAAAAATCCCTAGCAAACCAGAGCCCATAGGTCCGGCAAATGACCAAACCAAAGCCCATAGGTCCGGCAAATGACCAAACCTAGGTCCGACAGATGACCTAGCAGTTTTTTAAAATCTAGACCCGACAGACGGTCTATCAGTTTTTTAGTCTAGGCCCGACAGATGCCTATCATTTTTCTAAATCTAGGCCATCATGTCAACGCCCCAAAGGTACCCTAAACGCGACAGTCCACCACACCCGATATTTAAACTTAAGTATGACAACCTTAGTCATCCCATAGTTTACATATCGAGTGTAAGGTGTACTCACACAACTTTTAGGATCACACTTTGATTCGAGTAGTCTTAAGAAAGCATACATAGCATTAAGAATATAAATCACAACAAGATAAACAGTTAACTTTACAAAAGCCAAGGGGGCATACCCCCGCCAAAATAATAGGAGTCTACATCGTTTAGCTCCAATTACAAAATCTGAATTACATTAAAGAGATTTTCCTAGAAGTCCACGCCTACACTAGGTCCCGACTTCCTCAAAAGCTCTTTAATTCCATGTGATAAACCTGCACAAAGTCCTCTCGGAACATCCAAAAATAGGAACACTGCAACAAAAACTGTTGGGGTATAAGCTAATGCTTAGTGAGATTCATTTTCTTCAAGTAACATGCCCGACCAAGCTAAAATATCTATACAAGCAAGTTATAATTAAGCAACCATATGAATGCACAAGCATATGAGCAAGCAAGCATATGACTTTCCGGTAGTCATAAGTGAATGAATTTACGCCCTCCATTCGGGGTTTGGGGTAGTTCATAAGTCATGCAACTACAATTCCAAAGTTGGTCCATAAGACATGCAACCATAGTCCCAATCTTAAGTGGGGTGGTCCATAAGACATGCAACCACAATTTTTAATGTTGGTCCATAAGTCATGCAACCATAGTTTCATTATTTGAATGGGGTGGTCCATAAGTCATGCAACCCTAATCCCCTTCATTAAAGACCCGCTGCCTCCCAAATACACCTTTGTCCCACCAAAGGCATACTCGACAATGATATGTGACTCATACGTGATATGCATGTACAATTATTCATATAATCATGGTATATTAATTAGATAATTTAAAAGTGACCATACAAATTTCAGACATTCCAAATCTATACTAGCTCATACAAGATTATTGCAACAAAGCTTGCCTCGATATACTTATCGTTCATTCATGCAAGTTTAGATCACCATTCAATCACAATTTTATCTTTTCCTAAGTCTAATGCCACTACTACTACAAGCACATCCAAGAGCATAATTAATTGAGAAATGAACTCACTTGTCCATGTAGTGAAAATCCACTAGTCGTAATAGTCCTCGGGAAGTGGTAACCCGTCCTCCAATTCACCTAGGTACAAAGAATACCCTCAATGAGTATCTCTTATGAAGTTCTATTAAACTTAACAATTTTATTTACTAAGTTCGTCAATTTCCGTCTAGGTTGAATCCTTAACTTAAAAAGGTCATATCTAACTCATTTTAACTCGGAATTTAGCTTATAATATACCGATTTATACCTACTTCGAAAGAGCTATCCATTTCTAAAGTTAATTCAAACATTTAAGGTCATTTAGGGTCGGAAACATACTGTACAGTAGGGTTGCGAAAATTCCAGATTTGAGCCTTTGTGAAAAATTGCCATATCTACTCTATTTAACTACTTAGACCAATTTTTTTAGTCCTAAGCTTGCAAGGAGATTCTCAAAAAAATTAAGAGATTACACACTTATCTAATACCAAACATAAAGTTCAAATGAAACTTCTAAGAATCCATTTTCATAAAACCGAAATTTACAAGTTGAAACTCATTGTTTGTTTTGAGTAATTCCTTTACTAAAACTTACTTAGTTCAATGAAAATAATTTTCCTATATTATATATCATCAAAGCATTCCATTTTCAATATAAAATACTTGTTTTGAGATCAAAAAGAAGGTTTTCAAAATTGGTCTCCCCATAATTACGAATTTCCTCTTTGAAGTTTACAATGAAACAAGACCTAAATTTTGTCTTTTACAAAACACTTGATTTAAGCTTACCTTTTAGGAAAACTCATTTAAACTTATGAAAATTCATTCCTTAAGATATCTATATCAAGAGCCCTTATATTTTTGTCTAAATCTTCATTTTAAAGTTGATGATGGGTTCCAAAAATAGGTCTTGGTCTTGATCCGAATTTTCATAAATTTATTTTGGACATATCTCTTGAGAAAATTCATCAAAACTCATGAAAAACAACCCATTACATATTATATCCTAAGAACCCTTCATTTCTTGAATAAAATCCTCATTTGTGAGTTGAAAACATGTTTTTATTTTGGTCTTTGTCTTGATCCGAAAATACAATTTTTGTTTTTGAAAATAAACTTTGAAAATCAACTTTGATTCTTGTAAGATGAAGCTTGATGATATACATCCATCAAACCTTCATTTTCTTAACAAAAACTTCCATTTTAAGACTTGAAAGAGGGTTTTTAAAATAGGCATTGACAAGTTACGAATTTTACTTTTTCATTCCAACTTGAATCTAAGATCTACTCAATATATAACCATGAAAGCATAAGAAAAACTTAGTAGTAGCCTTAAACTTCTAGATCTACACATAAACATAACTAAAGCTTGATAAAACTCTAGATCTACAAGCTATCACAAAAACAAGAAGATAAACAAGCCTTCCATATAACAAAAATACTAAGAACAAAAGAGATCATCATCTAGAGGAGTGTTTCACTTCTTGGCATCATCATCCATAGCCTTTTAAGCTTGTGGAATGTCCTTTGATGCATGAAACATCCATGGTATCATCCTAGAACATCTTATAAGAGCAAAAAGGGAAAGATTACCTCAAATAATTGCAAGAAATTATGTGGAAGCAAGAAAGAAAAATGGGGACAGCTTGTTTTCAAGAAGACAAGGCAAGGAAGAAGAGAAAAGAGAGGGAAAAAGAGAGAGGAAAAATATAGGGTTTGTAAAGTGAAAGAGGAAGGAATGAGATGTTTAAATAGAGATAAATGTGTTTAAATAATTTAAAAAAAATAAAACATCAGCTGCATGGAGGAGGGGCTGGCGTGATTTGGAGTGTAGGGAGTGTGTTGTTTGATTTTAACTTGATTTTGAAAGTGTAACAAGTTGCATCCATTTTAACTAAAAGGACTTTAAAATATCAAATAAATAATTAAAAATAATGAAAAGTGGCTAATTTATGGGGAATGGGCAGCTGCAATTTTGGGAAATGGAGTGTAAGAAAAAGCAAAAGAAGACATAATAATGTGTAGTAATGATAATGTATGTGTACTTGAGGTATGGGTTGATAAAGTGGCTTTTTGAATAAGAAAATATATAAAATAAATTAAGAAAAATATTTTTATTTAAGTGGCAGAATTTTTATGATTTAAATAAAATAATCAATTAAATTATTTTTAGAAATTTAACAATTAGTTACCGGTAAGAGTAAAATAAGCTTATATGAGCTATAACTGATATTTTTAGAATCCGAAAAATTCTAAACTTGATATTTTTGAAATCCTTATAAAAATACGAGTCTAAAAATATTAAAGATATATTTTTAATTTTCCGAGCCCCGGGACACGCTTTCCAAAGCAGTATCCAAACGGGTTCGAAATAAGCCGAAATGAACCAATCTGATATTTTTAATAATTCAAATATTATTACGGACTATTCTAAACACTTTAATTATTTTTCGACTCCTCGATTTACGAACTCGGGTTTTCAGGATCTAAACTGTAGGGTTTTACTCAAGATCCGTTGACTAAGGTCTCCGGTAGACTTTCCGGCTTAAGGTTTAGGGCTTAGAAAACAGGGTTTACAATACAGATGGTCTATCAGTTTTCTAAGCCTAGGTCCGACAGTTGACCTAGCAAATATCAAAGTCTAAACTCGACAGATGGTTTAGCATGGTGTCCAACATAGAATCCATCCTTTCAGGATAAAAAAAATATCTTTGTTGGCAGGAGAAATTAAGCAAAAATTGGCTATCCTTTTGTCTTTGTGTCAAAGTTTTATTCAAACTTTACCACAAAGAGGGGCAGCTGTAGACACCCAATTTTTGCCCAATTAAAAAATAGGCTTAAGTTTACAATAAATTAATGTCATGTTGAGTTCATAAAAAATATAATAATAATAATAATAAATAATAATAATAATAATAAATAGTATAAGAGAAAATAGAAAAATAAAAAATAGAGGAATAAAATAAATACAATAAAATAATTAAATGAATAATAGTAATGTAAATAAAATATATGTAGGAAAAAATTAAAATAAATAATTATTTGAGCTCAATATAACATATATTTTATTAGTCTTAAATACTAGTGGTTTAGCTATATGACCAAGGCACAGGCCAACGGCCTAACGGTTCAAACCATGGACACAGGAGCAAGGGACCCGAGTTCGATCCTAGCCCAAGGCAGATTTTGCCTCCTTTTTGTTCATTTTTTTCCTAAAAGACGCATCGGTTCATCCACTTTGAGACACCATTTGATCAATGAATCTTTGTGTTTTTTCGAAATTAAGTGTACAGACACAAACTAGGCATGTGATACATCACATCTATACACAATTCATGTATTATTTCATCCCAAAAGGCACCTTAATTGAGTCATGAACATTGGGGAAAAATGTGAAATAAGCGTTTTTTTCAAATTTCAAAATTGGCCGAATTGTATCAATTGATCAAATTAAATACACTTAATCAAGGAGTCATGATCTGTAAACACAAGATTCGTGATCAATTTGAACCAACAATCACGAATCGAATCCTAATTTTGAATCGTTCTTATTTGAAAAAATATAACGATTCGTGATTCAAAAATTGAACAATCATAAAGCTTCAAAACGACAAATTGATTCGAACTCTATAAATAGGATCACCCCACAAGCTGAAAGCACAATTCAATTTCAAAAATACACACTACAAGATTGAGATATGAAAATAGGAGTGAAAGTGTTCGAATTGCAAAAATTGCAATTCGAAGTGATTGGGAGGATTTCGATCCAATTAAAGAGTGTTAGGATCATCAAGGAAGTGTTTTTGATTGATTATAGTGTTTAAATTGCTCGAATTTGCAATTTGGAGTTCTGAAAATTTTGGGAATTTTTTTACTTTGCGCCGCCGTCGGGTCATCACCGAACCACCACTTCCGGCCGATCTGGGCGTAAACCACACTTCCACGAGATCCACCGCAACAAGGCACGTCAGGCCGACAAGGATTCGGAGGCCAAGCAGCACCACAGCCGCCGGAATCCGCCTCGAAAAAGGACTCATCTTCTTCACCCGACTGGGAGGATCCGACTCGACTCCAACCCGAATCCAAGTCCGCTCCACAGATCTGACGGTCCGCGTTCAATCTTCAAATCTATAACGGTTGTGATCAGATCATCAAATCAACGTCCCAAATTCAGTCAATCCGATCGGACGTTCCTGATTCAATCAACGCGATCAACGATCCAATTTCATCCGAGTTAATCCAATGGTCCAAGTTAGTCCGTAATTTATTTATTTATAAATATTGTTTTTAATTATAAAAATTATCAAAAAATTATTAAAAAATAAAAAAAAAATCCATAAAATTTTCCAAAAATTAGAAAAAATATTTTATTTATTTTTTTAGCAAATTTGATATTTTTTGAATTTTTCTTGAAAAATATGTTAAATATACATGCATGTTTTGATATTTTTGAATTTTTTTTATATGTATGAATGTGTTAATATGTCTATGTGTGTTTAGATATAAAAAAAAGCATTAATGATGTATGTTAATGTGTGTGTCTTGATATCTATTGAATAATTTTCATGAATAGGTTAATATATGTATGCTTGTTTTGATTATAAAAAAAATTGTTTTCAAAGTTAATAAAAAGACTTAGAAAAATCTTATTTTTATAAAATAATTAAAGTGATTAGATCTTAGGAATCAGAATTAAAAGTTTTTTTTTTAGATAAATTCAAAATTTGTAAAAACTTAAAGTGGAAAAAGTTCTTAAAAAATTAAAATTAATCAATAAATTCAAAGTTTGTTTTTTACAAAGAGAACTACGTTTTATCTGATCTCGATTAGCGAGTACGTAGGCACCTTCGGGGCGACATTAAAAATATAAGGTTATTTATTTGTTTATTTATTTATTTTTTTTGTTTAGTAATTAGATATTATAAACTTAAATACTATTAGTTTGTTATTTTTCTAAAAATTTAAATATAGTAAAAATGGATTTGATATATTATCTCTTATTAATTAATTTTTCTTTTATAAATATTTAACTTTTACGATTATTTCTGGATGTAATTATAAGTTTTTTTATGTATAATTTTTGAATGTTTTGCTTTTCTTTGTAAATATTATAATTTTTCTAAAAATTAAATAGAAAAATTATTAAAAATGATTTCTGACTTATAAATATTGTTATTATTTTCATATTCTTTCTGCAAGTTTTTTTTAGAAAAGGATAAATTCTAAATTTTAAACTTAAAGTGGTAACAGCTTAGGTTTTAATAGGTTAGCCCGGACTTAGATATCTGGTACTTTTTTTAAAAAAAGTTTGGTTTTAAAATCAAATTTTCCGCAGACTAGTAGCTAAGTTAGGATTAATCGACCCATTAATCCTAACTTTTCATTTTTTTTTTCCGATTTTTATCGGTTGGCGACTCCAAAATATTTTCAAAATTAAATTTCTTTTAATCCCTAGTCGAGGATTTCATGTTAAATAGGTTAGGGTTTAATATGAATCGGGTTAAAAGAAATGAACCAGATGATTTTCAAAATTCAAGCTCGACAAGTATTAATCATTTCAAAGTGATACTACGGGCGGCGTTCTTCGGTGCCACTTAGTTCCCGTAGAACCAATGGAACAAAGAAAACCTTGGAAGAACTAACACATTAGAACAACCAAGCATTAACAGAGAACCGAAATATTAATACGTAACAGGCTGTCATCCCAATAAATATGCAATAATGCAGTTCGTGCAATGCATGATCAGATTATTTGATTTAGTCAATAGTTCTTATTCAATTTCATGGTGATCATACATTGCACACAATCATCATTATACTATTTCACAACATCAAATCATTGCATTATCACTTTTGTAAGGATATATTACAATCATACAACCTGATCACACATACTTTCAACAAAATATTCGTTTGATATCTTTGTATTATATATTCAACTACTTACAAGCACAAACAGTACAATATGACTGAATTACTCACCTGCTCATACTGACTCAATCGTAATAATTAGCTGGAAGATCTTCTAGTGTTTCAAAGTCACCTAGTAAGATGATTAAAGTATTCATCAATATATTATAGATTATATAACTAAATTCCTATACGTGACTAGTGTCCTAGACTCGATATTTATCAAGTTTTGTAGTGACTAATGCTAATTCTATCTTATTCTATACTGATCTCAATATAAAAAATCATATTTATTTATTATTACTTAGTGTTGTCGTGTTTCTCCTATTTTATGTCGTATAATTATTTTGTTATCTTTAGAAGTCTCATTACTAAAAAATTTAGCTTATTTCAATTTCCATTCTTACCTATTTTATTTATTTAGAACAAATATTTGACTATTTATAACTTTTCTTAACACTTAATATTTTCTTCTAATTCTAAGGATTTAAGAATTATTAATCAAAATATTCTAGATATTTGTATTTGCTTATCTATTTAATGAATTCTATATTAATATATATAATAAGTATTCAGTAGGTTTATATTGCATATATATATATATATATATGTATTCTGTTTGTTTTAAAACTAGCTTTCGTTGAAGAAAATGGGTATACGCCGGCTCAAAGCTGCCGGCTTTTGAAACCCAGATGCCGGTGTTGACTTGTTTTGCAAATTATTTCTTATTGGTTGCACCAACTTTGAAAGCTGTCGGCTTTCAACGTACGCCGGTCCTATGCCATCGGCGTATATTCCCAGATAGTCGGCTTACATTCATTTTTACGTGAACATATATTTACGTAGCTTCTGTTCAGTACAAGCCTTATCTATGTCGCGCGGCCTATCCTTGTAAGCTGCCGGCTTTTAACGACTACACTGCCGGCTTTTAGACAGTGTTAGCACTGTTCATCATCTTCCTCGATGATCCGATTTATATTTGTTAAGTTTTCCACGTTAAAAACATTCTTAAACCAATCCTAAGTGTTTCTATATCTTATATATGAACTTAAAACAACTCTTAACACGTCTTCAAACATATACACTTAGATCTCGATCTTACTAAAATACAGTTAGGGTTTCAGATTTTTACCTCGGTTGAGCCGATCCGGTGAAACTCGAAGCTTGTATTTGTGTTTTATTACGTTCCTATGATTAACAGAAGTTAGTTCTAATGCTTAGAATTGAAAGAAAATCATTCGAACTTCATAACTTACCTTTGAACTCGTATCCAAGGGTTTTTTGTATTGTTTTTCTCTTGAATCGTATTTGGATGTTTTGATCTATTTGTTTTCTGTTTTTAGTTCTTTTTGGTGGCTATGTAGGAGTAGTTTCATTATGGGGAATTTGGAAATTAATGAGGGTTGTTTGTTTCTTCATAATGAGTTTTAAAACAACACATACACATATATATTACATATATATAGAAGAAGAAGAAGAAGCTGCGGCTGCGTTATTCCTCTGAGTTTGCTTTCATTTGTTGTTGTTTCATACTAATTAATGCTATGTTGAGTTGGCATCTTGTAATTGGTCATTAGGGTTGATTGTATTGACTTCTTGGGTGAATTATTGATAAAAAATCGGCTTCTCTCCTTCCGTAACTTTCCACCGAATTGCAGCTGAAATCTTATATTATATTAGTTAATTAATTTAATTTAATTTCAGGATAGTTTAACAAGTTATACGGGTACAAATTAACTAATATTTGAGAGTTTTTATCTAAAAATATAATAAGGTTATATAAATATTTAGAATATCAAACAATACAAATTTAAGTTTATATATACGTGATTAATTATTTGTATAATTTTATCTCCCGCGATTAAATTTTCCTGAACTCATTAGGTTAATTTTTATTTTAGGCTTCAATAGCTTAAGAAAACTCGAATTAGAACAATAACATGATTCGATTATTTATTTGAAGTTTAGATCTTGAGTTATACGATAGTTTACGTTTTCGTTGTGTATTTATAATCCTAACGGTTTATCTTTAGGTTATCGTTTTCTGTCTATAAGTGGAATTAATTAATTACTTATTATTGCACTTGATATAGAGACTAAACTATATATATCTTTAGTTTTTATACCTAACATGAAATCTTATTAGTAGCATTTTAATACTATCTAAGGACCTTGAATTTAGGGTTTAAATCTAAGTATAGGTGCATTACTACTCATTGTTCTAATATCAAATCATTGTCGAGTTCAAAAACAACCATTTAATCCCTATATTTATATTTTTCTATTTAAATCTACTTTTAAAACAAGTTTTGGGTTTGAGATTTAGATTTTCTTTTAATCATATCGTGAATCATCAGTTCAAGATACGAAATCTCGTTTTTAGTATCAACTAGGGTTAAAGAAATTCTTTATTCAATTTCTAAATCCTTTATCTAACCAAATTCTAGGTATTGATCTATTCTTAGACTTTTATTGGAATCTAAGTTTATTAACTAGTTCATACATTCTACTTTAGAGTCGTGTACTAATGTGGAAAATTTCCGGGTTTACACTAGCTTAGTGAGTAAATACTTCCATGAAACATTAATAACAAATCATTCAATCAAGTTATTTGTCCAACCATATGGAATGCATCAACCACATGAACAAACAAGACATGTAATTAACCAAAAATCATATATGAATGGATTTACGCTCTCCATTCGGGATTAGCAGATTAGTGAATACTATGGTTCTATCATTGAATTAATGTATCGTTTATGGATCATGGGGTAACCAACTTATGTAGTTTATGGATCATGATCAACCAACTCATTTAGTCGTTTATGGATCATGATCAACCAACTCATTTATGTCATTATGGATCATGATCAACCAACTTTTAGCCGTTTACGGATCACAGGTAATTAACATATGCTAATGCTCCATCCCTATCGTGAAGTGATTATGTCCATGTAAATTTATCAATCCAAATAATTATTAATACAAATTTTTAGGTGATCAACCAATCTCACAGACAATCAATCCTATAATACTTTAAACAAACATAAGTTAATCACCCGATTTCGATATTCTTAATAAATTTCTCAACTCATCAACAAGCATACATAATCCCCCATAATTTCCATGTAATCCCCTTAATTTTACATAATCCGATTATAATAAATATTATAAATAAATGTAGAATCACAAAAGAACTATAATAAAAATATCAATCACTCCAAATTTTTCGTGATTTAAATTTTATGTATAAACAAATTAGAATAAAGAATCCTTGTTAATAAGACTTTAAAAATTCGTAATGTTCAAAATAAGAGTAAAGAAAAACTGTTTAATATTTAAGAACCTAAGTTTTAATATTTGAAACATGTTAATACCTTTAAGTTAAATAATTTTTGAGTTTATAGAAACTAAAATTTTGATCCAATATAGTAACTTATAATCAGTAAAAAGAACAAGTAACAAATATAAAATAAAATAAATTTATATCTATTAAAAACTCTAGAATATATTTATAAATAGAAATGAATTCTTATGTAATTTTAAACCTTATAAATTTATAATAAAGTCGAATTAAGGGTAATATAATTATTAATTTATCAAAATACCACTAAACAAAACTTTTAAACAGAAAAAATATAATTTATGATAGCAGGTATAAAAACAAAAAAGTAAAAGCATTAAACTAAAGATTCTATGTATACTATTGTATTCAGAATATTTAATATTGTAAATATGTAAATTTTTACCCAAAAATATTATCAAATCAGTATTTATCATACGTGTCATTTAGATCCATAAAATTGAATTTTTACATTAGTTCATATTTTTGCCCACTGCTTACATATTTATTGGTTACAAATTTATTATCTTCTTTTTGTTTTTGTATTTCCATTCATCCTAACTCCCTTACATTTTTTTTTTAATTTCATTTCACGTTCTCTTTTCTTTTCTCATTTTAACTTCCTTATAACGTGCAAGAGTCCAACAAAAGTGAAAAATTTACCACATACATACATATCTTTAACATACGTGTCACTTAGACTCGCAAAATTGATCTTTTACACAAGTTCATATTTTTGCCCACTCCTTACATAGCTGTTGATTATAAATTCATCATCTTCTCTTTACTTTTATATTTCTATATATCTAACTTCCTTACATTTTTTTTTACTTTTTCATTTTCACGTTCTTTTTTCTTCTTAAAATTTTAGAAACTCCTCTGTACATAAAGAAATGATCAAACTCTAAAAATAAATTATATATTTATACCCAATTAACTTAATAAATTATCCTAAAACTAAGATAATTAATTAAATAAACAATATTGTATTAATATGTGCACATTTTCGGTACAACTTGGTGTTGATATACAGTTATGATGTTCTTGGAAATCACCAGTCGAAAATCTACTAGAAAGAGGCATAACAAAGTCAAGGTAACCATTGAAAAGCCAATCCATGTCTTCCAACTAAGCTCCCTAGTTAATGCACTAAGAAATCATGAAGAACAAGTTGGATTTGTGGAAAAGAAGTCCACAACTTGGCTGAAAAATGAGCAACTCCCTTCTTGCCTATATGTATGCATTCATTAAGTTCCCAAACAAGACCTTTAAGAACATACAAACAACATACAAACAACTCCAAATTCGTTCCATTGAATCACCATAGTACACTCAGATATAACTCTACAACAAGCTTCATAAAAACAACCATTAACAAGCTTAAAAGTAGGCCAACAATAAGGTAAGGAAAATTCGTGTTAAATTAGCTTATATGTAAAACATTAGTTTAAATCATGTGCTTATCAACTTAGGATTTGTGCCAAGTTGGGAGAAGGATCTGCCAACACTATAACAACTCAAGCAAGGTAAATCTAATCTTAAAATTTCATATATGTATTATGATATGTGGAAGCTAGGAAATTATAGAGTATGATGATTATAGGATGTTGTAGGTATTGATATATCACGTGTGATATATATAAGTATAGAAAAATACAAAGAAGAAGTTTAAACACAAGTATAATATATAAATGAATTAAGAAAAGTAAGTTCGAAACAGAGGAAGATGATGAACAATACCAACGCCGCCAGCTTATACCCCAACGCTAGCGGCTTACAATGATAGCCTTGCGGTGGCGAAGCGGTGTAATTTGGAACAAAGGCTACATAAATTTTTTAAATACGAAATTTTTATACAAACGCCAGCCTCTGGAATTCAAAGCCGGTGGCATAAACCATAACGCTGTCAGCATTCGTGAACGTTGGCAACCTTTGAATCAACGTACACTAGCGTTTGATTAGAATAAAAATTTACACAAACACCGGCATCTAGGAATCAACGCCGGCGGCGTTTGTTACCGGCATACATGTAAAATTTCTCGAATTATGCTTGTTCATCTAAATGAGTAATATATATATTATATTATTATATTTAAAAATATACATAATATATATATATGCAATGAAGAAGAATAATATAAATAAGAAATAAATATAATACTCAAAAAGGGAGTGATAAAATGTGATAAATGTAACTTAGCAACTCCTAAAATTATTGAAAAATATCATTTACAATAAAATTGGTAATATTAATATAATGTACAAAAAAAAAAAGAATTATGAATATTCTAAACAATTATCTAGGATAGATATACAAGAATGGAAAATTTAATGAGTTAAATTATGAACAATGTGATTTCCAAAAATAACAAGATAATTACATAAAGTAGAATAAGAGGAACACGATAAGATTAAATGATAGAAAATAAATATTAGTTACTATAAATTAAAGAATAATCTAAAATTGATAATAACAGTAATAATGAAATATCAGGTTATTAAGAATAAATTCTATGACTATTCAATAAAAATATTTAGTATCCAATAAGATCAAGAGAAACAAGATAAAAATAAATAATTAGAAATAGATATTTGTTGCTACAATCGATCAAGCTAAGGAACGACATAAAATGATAAATACAAATCGTAGTAAATTACTAATTTACTAAGTACGAACTCGTAATTATCCGATAAAAATATAATATAAAATATTCTAAGATCAAGAAAAGCAAAATGAAAATAAATAATAAGTAGTAAATATTCTTTACTATAAAAGGATCAATACATGTAATAGAAATTAAATTAAATATTAAGATAGGATACTTAGACAATCATAGAAGTTTAATTGTGTTATTTATAGTATGTTAATAAGTATTTTGTCTTAATAAGTGACAATGAAGTGTAAATAATATAAATAAAGCTAATATATCTTAAATGAATTATTCTACTAAGTAAAATCATATTAAGATGATTAAGCTAATTAAAGTCGACTTAGTAATTGAATTAGGCGATTAATTTCAATCAACTCGGCTTAGATTAATATACTAAGTAAAATCATAAAAATAAAGGAGTACGTAATTTCTAAAATATGTCTAATTTAGAATTAGTGTAAATAACAGTTTAAGTTAAAACCATAATTGATATGGTGAATATGTTGTTTCAAATATCTTATTTTCGGAACTAATAAAAGAATAGATTAGTTGAATAATAAATATCTGTTATTTCATTTTCATAGGAAAAAAGATCAATTCTCAAATTTCTAGTATCTTATATAACAATTTAGCGAGGACCACAGGTGAGGGAATTCTAATGATCTACTATTTGCTTGTGATTGCTATTGCTTGTTGTTATATTGATTGTATTGCTTGTATGTGGAATGACTGATTGATGTGAGTGCTATCATCTGCATGATCACCTGAATAAATGGATAAAGATAATAATTCGACTAAACTAATTGGATATACTCATCGCATGTGCTTGATCCCTTGTAGGAAATGTCCCGAATTTGAAATCAGAAGTATTTTGAAATGTATTTTTAAAGAAATCTGAGTTGGAATATTCTAGGTTGCTTTATATCCTTTGAAAAGGACGAATTTTTACTAAAAGAGTTTATGAGATAAACATGAGACATTTTTTAGTATTGTCATGACAGTGAATGTTGCTTGAGTCGGGGTCCACGGTCACGTGGTGATAGATGTTACCTAAGTTGGGGTCTATCCACCAGATTGGGTGATGGATTGTATTGGCAGTAGATGTTACCTGAGTTAGGGTATGCTTACCTGATTAACCATAAATTGGTGGCGGTTAGTGAAATTTTCCATTAATTAGCGTTACATATGTGTGTATATATATATATATATTAAATATTAACCAGTGTAGAACACATGAACACGTTGGGGAATATTTGTTGTTACCAATGGCGTTTAAGCATTGGGTAAGTCTGGATGGACACTACCACCAAATAGCCTCGTGCGAGTAAGGCGAGGTGTCCCATGCAGATAAGTATGGGAGACAACTAAAATGTAGATAGGTAAATCTACATTGTTTATGAATCCAGACTCCCATAGATGTGTTGCTTGCATCTATCATGTATGCATTCATATTGTATATAGATAGATTTGCATGAATGTATAATTAATGTTTGATAACTTGCGTGGCTAGTAATAGTGAGGGATGAACTCACTGAGCCTGTGGTTTTGCTCACTCCCCAATAGTTTCTATGTAGGTATAACGCTAATTGGGACTGGGATAGGGATGTGTGAAGAGTGCTTCTCCATCAAACTATAGTGAAGTTAGATATATAAGTGACACTAAACTTAGAATGTAAAATTTATAATTTGTGTAAACAAATGAGGCTTTATATTTGTAAGTTAGAACTCAATTTCATTATTTGGTAAGGGATACCGATTCTCTACGGTCTTGGTAGAGAGTTGACAATCGGATTCCATAGTTGAAATCCAGTAATATAATATATCATTTATATAATAGATATTGATAAAAAAAAAAAAAGAGTCTTGTACACTCTGATTTACAAGATGGCTCTCGTATTACGAGTGCACACATGGTATGATAGATTTAGATTAATCCTACAGGCCCCCTTTTGAAGCGTGACATTCCATCATGCAATTCCATTTTTAGCTTTTGCCTCATATCTAGTGCAACTAATCACTACAAAACAATCAAGAAATGAAATTACGAAGTAATACTCACTCGACCATTGGTTGCCGATCTCTTAGTAATAATAATTCACTGGTAATGAATCCTCGGGATCCAAGTCACCTAGATGAAAGAAATAATCAAATGAGTATTTCAACTCATATCTAATCCATTTTATTTCATAAAAACTATTAAGTTCGTACTTCGCGTCATTAATGGAAATTTCAACTTAAAACGGCTATAACTTGATCATTTTAACTCGGAATTTCGCAAATTATATATTGATTCCTATCTAATTTGAAAGATCTATCTAATTCTAATATAATATCTCAATTTTGAAAACTTTTAAGTCTCGAAAAGTTCATATCATTTCTGTTCGGTAGCCAAACATCCATTTTCGAAATTGTTTTTATGAAGAATTATAATGTTTCTACTATCCATGCCAAATATGCATGTCAAATTAACAAATCACTATCATGAATGATATGTTACGAGCTTCCTATATGTATGTTCGTGATGATATTCTATGAGAGAACATTTTTAGAAAGCTTCTACTCTTCAAGATGCCATGAATACCTAACTTAGCAAAACTAATTTTGTATTCTTGACAATTCACACTTGTTTTAGAGATTTTCTTTAATAAAATTTATTTATCCTTTCTAAAATTAAGTATTTACCATATCTATTCCTTAAGGTATTCATTTTTCAACAAAATCCTCATTTTTCACTTTGTAAATAATGTTTGAATATTGGCTATTCCTAGATCTGAATTTTGTAAAAATGGTTTTTTAAGTGATTTCTTTAAGAAAAACTTATTTGATACTTTAAAATTCAAGGCTCCATTATTCCTATCCTCTAAGGACTTCATTTCCTTAATAAAACTTCCATTTTGAGTTTGAAAAATAGGTGTTTACATATCCTCTTTTCCTAGTTACGAATTTCATGTAACTATCCTAAGATCCAAATTTTCTATTTTGTAAATATTTCTTGTTGGACAATTTTTCTTAGTATATCTACCATTAACTCATTAAAATCATCTTATTGGTATCTATTCCATAAGTTCTTCATTTTTCACATAAATTTCATGTTTTGGAGTTGAAAAATATGTTTTAAAAAAACAACCCTTTTTTCATCCAAATTTACAAAATCTTGTTTTGAAGAAACAAAATTTGTTCTTGAGCTTTTTGACTCATCTTCATAAATATCCTAACTTTTAGAAATAACAAAACATTCATTTACATAAGACAAAGATCTTTATGAGCATTTATTCATCTTAAACATAATAATTGCATGAGATCTCCAATATCATGTAAAAGAATAGATGTTTAAAGCTAGATCTAAGTGTAATGATCATGTGAGATGCATGAATGAAGTATACTACCATGATAATAAGTGGTAGCAAGATTTCAACATGAAATCATCACTATATGAACATACATTATGATTATGACAAAAATATGAGCTTTAAACATAAGATTCACAACTTGTGATGACTTGATCATCATGTTATAGTAGTTTCGTATCCCTAGTATGAAGCTTATGGGGACTTTTATGAATCCACACATGAATAATCTTGCTATTACACGTTTTTGTGGTGATAAAGTTTAGATCTATACCTATTAAGTTTTGTAAGCAAGAGAAGTTGAAGAAAAAAAAATGTGTGTGAGTGTGTAATGGGGTGGGGGTGTCACGGCAAAGAGAGGGAGAGAGGGAGAGTGTTTTATAATATTTTCCAAAAGTGAAAATGAAGAAAGAAAGAAATGAAATGGAGATGGCATAAAGGAGTTTATATAGGGAATTGGATTAGGTTTTGTATGATTAAATAAAAGAAGAAAAATAGGACAAATGAGAGGGAAATGAGAGGGGGTGTGCTGTAAACCCCGGTTTTTCTGGTAACCAAGCTAACTCAAGAACCGGAAACCAAAACCCTAAACCGGAATAGGTTAGGACTGGAGTGAGAACTAGGAACCCTAAATCCAGCTTTTCCTCGGTTTCCAATTAAGAAACTTTTATAAGAAAATTTAATTTTGAATATAGTTCTTGATTATATTTCAAACCAAGAAAGATCATATTTTAAGAAAATTTCAATTCCGGCTCATCCTGAGATCCATTTTAGAAAAACGTGCCCCGAAACTAGAATTTCAAAATTTTACTTGTGAATACTCATTTGAATCGAAATAAAATAAGGATTTCAAAAATATAAATTTCATAATTTTTCGGCTTATGAAAAAATTCAGTTAGCCTTCTTATTCGTATTTTTCTTACTACTGGTAATTAAGTTGTCTTGATACTATTCATTACTATTCACAAGTACAACCTATGACTACTCATTTGTACACCCTATACTTGCAACCTTACCATCACTCAATCACTTCCTTTTCCAAAGACTTTTTGTCTCTTGATTATTAATACAATTTATCCTCCCCCCCCCCCCCCCCCCCCCCCCCTTCAAGTTCCATTTTTGCAATTTTTTAATTTGTTTTATTCCATTTAACCTAATTTCAATTTATATATAAGCTACACTTTCTTTCTCTCACTTCATTCTTCACTTTTCAAAGTTTTACAAAGGTGAAACTCTCTCATTTTCTCTCCCTCTCACCCCTCTTTGCCGTGAGCTATGTAGTTCACACACACACACACAACTTGTTTTCTTTTCTTTATCTCCTATTTTACTCTAAGTGAATGAACTTCTACTCCATTTACTCATAGATCCTTGTAATGGCTAGGTTATTCTTGGATATTTCCAACTAAATGTCCCCATGATCTCTTGCTAGGGATAAGGAAATATCAAAACAAGAATACCGAATCATCACAAAGTGGATCTTGCTTTTGAAGGAGCTTTCATGCCATAAGCTTTATGATCATTTAAAAGAAGTGTTTTGAACCAAAGATCTTTTATAAAAATGTGGTTTTTATGTTTTCAAAATGTATTTAAGCACTTGATATAGTAGATCTACCATATTTATCACTCATATTCATGTAGACATTTTATATCTCATCATTATTTTAAGTTTATGTGCATTAATGGTCTTCAATGCTTTTGTCCTTAGTAAATCAACTTGCTAGTATATAGATCTATGGATAGATGAGTTAATAAAGTCAAAAAGGAAAACACTTTTCAAGATATGAGCTAGTGCAAATTCGGATGACTTGAGAAACCTAGGTTAAAAACCTTTTTACCAACTTCTAAACATGTATTTTACAAGAAAAATGAAGGCTATAGGTGATAGATAATGTTTGATGATATTTTTCATGAGTTTAAATGAGTTTTTACCCAAAGGAAATATTTAAAACAAGGGTGAAGTCTAAAAGAAGTTTTTAGTAGAAAGTCTTGTAAGTAAAATTCGTAATAATGGATAGATGGTTAGAAAACACTAGTTTTCCAACTTCAAAAATGATATTTTCTAAATAAATTAAGTCCTTACGGTATAGGTAAAATAAATACTTAAAGTTCTAAGTATAAAATACATTTTTCCTAAAAGAATCCACTTGGAAATAAATTTTTGCAAAAATCGGATTGTTGGAACCACCCTAGAGTAAGACTCACTTAAAATTCTAAAAATGAAGATTTAACTAGAGAAATGAAGGACTTAGGATATAGTAATATAAGAGTCAAATTTTCTTTAAAGAAAATAGAGTTTTTCTAAGAAAAATCCTTAGAATAATTGAGTGTGACCAAGTGTAGTAAAAATTACTAGTTAAGTAATGGCATGGAGTGGTTTCCTTATGAAAAGGTTATTTAAATTCTTTAAATCTAAAATTTTATGAGAACTTAGGCACTTTAGAGTTCATATCATGACATTCATGATAGGGAAAATCATTACCATGCCATTTAGTTTCATTTTGTACTTAGGAATCTCAAGTGCATTCATGAAAACCGCATTTTCAGAATCAACATAACCGCTGTACAGATCTGATTCTCCATTTCTGAGGCTTAGATATTTTCAAAACTTGATTCAAACTTCATATTTAGAAATATTTTCTGAAGTAGATATAAATCGATATAAAATTTGCGAAATTCCGACTTAAAACGACCAAGTTATGGCCATTTTAAATCGGGACTTAGAAAATGACGCGAATTTCGATTTCACTAAGTTTTCTTAGAGTTTTAGTATCCTTAGATGGTAGAATACTTATTAGGGTATTTCTTATGTGAATAGGTAAACCCGAGGACGTTGAATCCTTACCTTCGAATTATTATTGCTAAAAGAAAGGCGAACCTATGGCGGAGTAAGTTTCTCTTCCCGATATTGTATGTGCTTGATAATTAGTGCACTAGAATGTAGGCCAAATGAATTGAATATGTATGATGGGGAATAATGGGAAATTGTATGTTGATGATGATGTGAGAACTCAAAATAAGAATATCGAAACCGGGTGATAAATTCTGGTTGTATAGTTAGTTATGATGGATTATTTGAGAAATTATTTGATCGCCTAACTAAAACGACTTAATCAACTATACGGACTAATGCCAAATTTGACATATGCAAATCATAATGGGAAGGAGCATTAGCATTGGTAGGTTAATAGTGATCCATAAACGATATCAAATTTGTAGGTTAATCGTGATCCATAAACGATATCAAATTGTAGGTTACTCGTGATCCAGAAACTAAATAATTGTAGGTTAATCGTGAACCAAAAACGGCATAAAGTTAGTACCTCAGTATTCGTTAATCTGCTAACCCGGGATGAAGGGCGCAAGTCCATCCACATATGATTTCCGGCTGGTCATATGTATGTTGAACTCATGTGTTTGATACATTCACTTGCTTGCTTAATCACTTGGTTGAATTGTTGTGACATGAATGTTATTGTGGAAGATTTCACTGACTAAGCTAGTTAGCTTACATCCCTATAGTTCCTTCCTTTTGCAGCTACCCCATTTGTGGCTTAGGCAGCGTGACCTGGCTGTACAGGTACAGAAGCTAGGAGTTTCCCCTAGAAGTTGGAATTGTTTTGTTTAGACTTCCATAGGAAACTTTTAAGACTTTGGATGACTGTATAAGGCCATTGACTATTCTTTTGTGGGGAAATGCCCCTTGGTAATTGTAATATTTATTTATGTCTCATGAGTTATATCCTACTGCTAATGTATGCCAAGTTAAGCTTTTATCTCCATTCGGACTTGTATTCTGATGTCGTAAATGTACGCCTTACATCTATATGAGACTCTCGAAGGACTAAGGCGGTAATTCAGGAATCTTATATGGCATGTGGCAGATTGTTACGTTTAGGATACCCTATGTCACGCCAGGAAGAGAGAGAGTGTTTTGTAATTTTTCAAATTTAATTTTTTGTAATAAAATGTGATAATTTCATCGGAAAAGAAAATGGTAATGAGTGAAGTGTAAGGATGTAAGAGTAGGGGTATGGCTTGTGAGTGTAAGTAAGGTATGGGCTTATACTTATGAATAGTAGATTAGACAATTAAATTACCAGTTAGTAAAGAAAATACGATAAAGGCTATAATTATAATTTTTATAAACCTAAAAATTATAATAAATATATTTTTGAATTCCTTATTAAATTTCGGTCTTAAGGAGTATTTTGGAATATTTTTCTAATTTTGAGTCCCGGGGCCAGGTTTTCCGGAATGGATCCTGGTCGGGTTCGAAACAGATAATTTCTCGAAAACTGGTCTTTTATGTTTCGATATATTCTTTAGAATTACAATCTAGATGATTTTGCTCTCAAAATTTCTATGGTTTTATTCTTGGTGAAGCCGGACTTATGGTTTCTAGGTCTCTTTCTAACCCTAATTATTTTGGTTTAGGGTTTCGGTTTCTAATTCGCTTCTCGAAGTCCAGCTTGGTTACGAGGAAAGCTGGGACTTAAAGTGTAGCTCTAGTGGAGGATTTTTTTGGTGTTGAATGAAAGTGTGTGAAGCTCTCATTGAGTGAGGCATTGTGTGGATAGTAAAAATAAGGGGTGCAGATTGAACTCTCACACAAAATCCCAATGTGATCTTAACCCTCACTATTTATATATATTTATTGATGTTTTATATTTGTTGTTGTTCATCGATTAGCATTAAAGCTTGAAAAAGAATCAAAATTGGTCATAATCCACATTCTTGGGTGTCAATAGGTTTCTAGAGCTGTTAAACATAATCTTAATATTTATTGTAAATCATATGGCTATTAAGCATGATATGAAATATGGAGAGGATAGTAATGGCTCAAGATATAATCCGTCACTCTCTTGGATTAGATAGATGATATGCAAGAGCTGCTTGGTTGGAATGATAGGGACTATAACTGTTGGCTAGGATAAGTTTTATTGAGTCTAATTTACTTAGGGAAACAAGTAAAATGATTGAACATATGTAACAACTAATCTATCACAGTACATGGCCAATATTGTTGCAAGATGATTACCTTGATCTTTGTCTAGATAGATATTCTCTTTGTGTATAAAATCCTAGAGGATTGCACATAGTAAGGCAATTAATAGAAATAGAATATTTACAAGAGATTTTAATGGATATTATATTCCAAAATAATGAATCATTATTTTTATAATAGAAACATTATTTCATAGGTTAATAATATGCAATCATTAAATACATTAAGTAAATATTTGGGTTATTATAAAATCCTCCTTGTGTTTTGCCTCATTTGCGAATACATGACCTGTGTTAATTTTTTAACAAATAGAAGACCCAAGTTTAATTCAAAAGTGTCAGTATTATTTAATAATTTTAAAAGGACATCTATCAATATCTTACCGATCTTAAAAAAAATCCATATTACAATTTTTTTTTCAATTTTTTGGTTTTAAAAAATAATTTTAATATATTTATTTATTTAATTCTATTTTGTAATATTTTTTATTAAATTAATTTTTTTAGATCAATAAGACACTAACATGTATTTGTCAAATAACATTTAATAATATTGACACTTTTTCATGAAATTTAGATTGCCTATTAATCAAAAAAATTAACACAGATCATATACTTGCAAATAGGCAAAAACATAAGTAAAGTTTTTGTAATCTACTCTAAATATTTTAATGCTTTACTTTTTTATGTTTTCTTTTCATTTGTGAATATGTGTCATAGTAATCTATTGGAATTTTGAGGATTAACCAAAAGGACATAATATATATGTATATATGTTTTAGTTATGGAACTTTTACTTCTGTAGTAGAGTTGTTATTTAATCTAAGTAACTTAGAAGAAGAATTATATCCTTCCTTCTTCCGAGTGTATGGATACTACTAGAGAGACCACATTTGAAGTCTATGTGATGAACACATTTTCAAAAAATGCATAATGAGTTTCAAATTTCACTTAAACTCCATTTGTATAAGGAGACAATATTGGTGTTATAAGAAAAAAAGTATTTTTTCTTATAATCTAATAGTATATATATTTATTTTATATGTTATCTTGATATAAATTTCGTACAATTTTGTATTCCTCTATGTTTTCTTTGATCTAAAAAACCTAATAATAAGGGGTAAATTAAATCAGAAGATTTCAACGTCTAGGGGTAAGTTCATTTGAGATCTCATGTTTTGAATGGTTCAAAAGAGGTCTTAACATTTGAAGAAATGACTCAGTTGATGTCTTTATTGACACGTGTCATATCATATTGGGTCTTCTAAGTTTTAATTAAATATTTCTCATGTTAACACGTGTTAATAGAAACCTCAATTGACTCACTTCTGCAAACGTTGGGACCTCTTTTGAATTACTACTCGAAATGTTGAGACTTCAAATAAACTTACCCTCAAATGTTGGACCTTTGGTGTAATTTATCCAATAATAGGGAAAACAGATATTGGTTTCATTGGTCCTCTTAATTTTATTTTAATATATTATTGTCACACCCCAAGCACACATGGTTTATCAATTTAACAACATATATCACTTAGGTGATATTTGTAAGACATACTTAAACTAGATGGGTTTTTAATCAAGTTTTATATAAGAAATCATTATAAACTTTCGTAAAAAATTTGATGGAAACTTCTATTTATCAATGATTTAGTTATTTCATGAACATGTAAATCTTGTTTAAGAGATATATTTCATAAAATATTTATATATAAATTGGGCCTAGTATGAGCCTCTCATATGAGGTTAGCTTACTAATTGAAAATTATGGAACCTCTTATCCATGAAAACTATGAGCAGAGTAAAATTAGTTTAGATATAGTCATCCTAAAATAATGTAAAATTTTAGCAAAGTTGATATCAATCAATTTGGAAAGTAAAGTTGTATCTATGTTTTCTTAATTAAATGTAAGGATATGGACAAGATATTTAGTATATCGCTTCAAACCAATATTGACAATGTGCAATTATAGTTGTTTGAACTATTTTAGAAAGATTACTTAGATACCTTTATATGTTGATGTTCTAAAGCATGTTGTCGTCATTGATACAAAAGATCTTCAAGAATTTAGAAGTTGATTTTTGATACATCCACTAATAACATTGTAATGTTACCTCTTTCATAGCAAGTGATGCAATTACTATACTTTGCTCTTGTTTAATTTGATGAAAAGTAAAAAAGCACTCTACTTTACAGATCCATCTTAGTAATAGATAGAAAATTTTGGAGTTTCAAGCATAATACCTTTGAGTAAAGAAGTTGATTTCGATGATTTAGTTCCACTCCAATTTACCCATTCTAGCATTGAGCATCCCAAATTATATTGAATTCCTATCAAAGTTGCAACATATACATATACGTATATATATATATTAAATAAGATTGCTGATCAAACATTGCAATTGTTGTACTATGCTCATGTTTAGTTTGATGAAAAGTAAAGAATTGCTCCATATTGAAAATCCATCTCAGCACATCATAGATTAAACATTTATGAGTTTCAAAATTGCTTTGAGTAGAGAATCTAATTGTAAACTTGTTCTTTGAATTTGATGAATCATTACTATGTTCATTAACATGATGATCTACTTCATGATTCTGATTCAATTCCAATTTATCCATTCTTGCATTGAGCATATGCCTAAATTATCTTGAGTAACTATGAAGGTTGCTTTTAACATGTCCTATATCTAAATATTAGATATTGCTAAGCTTGACTAACCAATTTTGTATAGAGTGCCTATCATGCGATAAGAGCACAAAAAAAAAAAAAAAAAAAAATTAAGCTTATAAGAGTAAACCCAACCCACTAGTATGTTTTTACATGTGACTTGACTTATATGGCCTAATCATAATAGAACACTCAAGATCAAAATATAATAGCCAAATGCATTCACTCTCCTCACCCTTTCGCAGGTTAGTCTCTTTTGTCTCTATTATTTCTCTTCCTCTTTACTACTATCTCTTGGGTTTACTAATTCTTCTTGCTATGAATGTTAGGTGCAAGGTTAAGAACAAAAAGATAATGGCAGTAGCTAGATTCAATTTGGTTAGGTTCTAAATGCAAGGATACCTTGATTTCTCGGGTTCTGGATAGATCCCTTCAATTTTTACCATTATTTATACATTTTTTTTTCAAAAATACTGCCTCAAGGTGTAGTTATTGTTTACTAGATCTAGTTGTGATTACATAGATCTAACTACGTAGAGTTTAATAGAAAGAATCTGTTATATAATCTACCATCATGCTGTATCATAATCTCTTAAACATGTTGGCTTATTCCTCTATCTTCTCTCTCTCATATGCAACACTTTCCATTATTATCATAGAAAACATATATAGATATATAATCCAAAATACAATAGCATTTTCTAGTGTCATAGATCCGATTAATTAGATGATATTTTAAAATTGAATGTTGGTTCATCAGACACTTTTCCAGCTACCTATGTAGCATAGCTTCAAGCCATATGGATCTCACGATCAAGTTAATATTCCCGAAGGTAAATGTGTCGAATTACCATCGTGTGACACTAATATTAAACAAGAGGGTTAATGACACAAATAATACTTGAATTTTGAAAAAATATGTAGCTAGGCATTTAAACTTTGAAATTGATCAATTTAGTATTTGAACTTTGAGATTGATCCATTTGGTACCTAAAGAAACGTTTTGTGTATTTCAACTATATCTTCATCAAGTTTTTCCATGTACTAGATCGATCAATTTCAAAGTTTTCTAGGTACTAAATTAATCAACTAAATAGATTACTTTCAATGTTTAGGTATTTAATTGCATATTTTATCAAAGTTTATACCATTTATGATATTCATGCTAAACAATAAAACAAGGCTCTACACTTTGCAACCAAGAATCCTTTCAACATAATATTTGTCAAATTGGTTATTTAGATGTTGTCATATATGTATAATCATTAGTTGAGATAACCCCCCCAAAATAAATGCTAAAGTCATAATAATGTCACATGATACTTCACCAATCCAGACAATCTGAATTCTGAACCATTGATTTATAATTTAAGAGAACTTTAGACAAAGTGACTTTAGAGGATCCATCTTCATGCAACACCAAAGCTCCTTGCCCATGAAACTTTACATGCTTCCCCACATTAAATGCATATTATACGGAAAAGACAATGCATAAAGACTTAGTAAGTTTCTTTGTACATTTTCTTAACTATTGCCAATGCACTCTAACATTTCCAATATTAATATTAGTGGCAGCTAGAAAGAAAAAGAAAAACATAATGGCTTAAAGATCATGCCATATAAACCAAGCATATACTGCTGAAGTTCTTCATCGCAATGTTTGCTGATTAGTCTCTAGCACAACCACTATGATCACCACTCCACTCACTTCCACATCCATAGCAAAATTGAAATTGGCACCTGCAATTGCCATCATCAATAGTATCATTCAATCAATGATGTTGAAATTGTTTCCAGTAGCACTATGCCAAAATTGAGCAGAAGATGGAGGTAAAACATAAAAATGATTGCATAATGTGACTTTTCATCGATTGATGAACCTTATCGCCCTCGATATGGTACATAAATTCAATTGGAAATTAGCTTATATATATATATATATTATATGGGTAATTTTATAGTTAAATCAAGTCATTTTATCATTTGCAAAGTTGGAATTGTTTACCTCCCGAATTCACCTCCGTTGTACTTAAATAAGTATTAATAAACATGTAAATTTTGATTTCAGTGAGTCAATGTTTCAATAGGATCAAGATAAATTTGGATGGAAATCAGAACTCCGGAAGAAAAGATTTATTAGAAGTAAGATATTAAGTGTAATGTTCGGTGTGCTGCATTACGCAACAGATAATTATAAATAGTTAACTACCTCACTATGACAAAATCCTTTTTTACTAACATACCACATTATCCTCATATACATGGCATATAAATTAGCGCCTTATTTTATTTTTTCAAATCACGGACATTTTAAATTTCCATAAATGATAATATCTACGTGATTATGATGGATAGTGTTCGGATAGAAAATGGATGACTATTCAGGGTTGTTTGGATGGTTTTTTTTCATATATATCTGTATCTTTTTTCAAATGATATGTGTAAATATATCGATTTGCATTATATTTATCTATATTTAATCTTTTTGATGAGACTATGAACTTTTTTTATCTATATCTATTTCTTGATAAATAATTTGTTAGAAAAAATTTGAAAAAAAGTCTGTATCTACAAAAAAAGCTAAACAACAGACTCCTAAATTTTGACAAGTTGAATATTTCAAGTAGATTTAGATTTTTATTTGGTTACACAAGATCAGTCGCAATCCCAACATAAGCACAGGCAAAAAAATTAATTTTTTTTTAAAGGTAGAATTGTATTGTTCTTTCCAAAATTTTTATTAATATTAATTTTCCATTAAAACTTAATCGCCTTGAATATGAAATGTATCCATCAAAATCGTCCAACCATTTTTAAGAGCAACCTTTTTACAAAGTAGATCACACGAGATCATTTATATGCAAAATGAAAAATGGCAAGTAGTTAAATTATCACTATTTATTTGTTAAATAAGCCATGTAAGAGAAAAAAAAAATGATATGTGAAGAAACAAGATTCTTCCAACACTAAAAGGTTTTTGAGTTCTAATCCCATTATTAACACTTTTTTTGAGATTATCTACATAGTATATGCTTTATAGTTTATGCTCAGAGACTACTGGTTAAATCACGATGATACCACGCCACAAAAAGAAAAAAAAAAAAAATATATATATATATATATATATATATGAAATTTCCCTACTGGTTGGACAACCTCTTTGAACATTGGTAATCCCTAGATGTTTCAACCATGAACGCCAGGATATCAACAATGCAAAAGCTGATTAACTATAACAGCCATACATACTAACCTGCAGACGATATGAGGGCACCCATCAGTCCTTTCCACATAAAACTTGCAACTAGGGCATCTCCCCCATTTCTTCACCTTTGCAAGTCTCTAAACATCAAGTCTTCCCTTCCCCTTTCATCTTCATGCAGTGACTCGAACTCCTCACACGTGACCCCCACGTGCCATGGAACCAAACATTGAGCACAAAACAACCTATGACATGAGGGCACTCACATTCCCTAACAACTTGCCCTTTGTCCTCCTCCTCCTCAACATCCTTAATCAACATGGCAGAACAATCCTTAAATGGGCAAAAGCATTTTTGGTTTCTAAAAATAAAGCCTCGCATTTGGCACGCTCCCATCGATACACCACGTCAAGTGGAAGCATGTCCCTAAGAGTTTCATTACCAATTTCTATAGGAGCTTCACATCCTGACCCAAGGCAGAGAATGTTGGTGACATTTTCTTGGATTTTTGTTCGCAAGTGTTTGGTAATGCAAAGGAAACAAAATGTGTGTTGACATTGCTCACTGGTTCTCAACAATTCTTTGCTACTTTTTTCTTCTGCACATATATCACAGAAAATTTCAGATGACTCACCAACTTCCCTATCAATTTTTTCCAACCCTTCATCGTCCTTACGGACGTTACCATCCTCATTTGCTGAATGAGAAGATCCGTCTTTGGATACATCTTTAAGAGCCAGTTCTTCTCTGTGCACCGATTGCTGTTGATTTTCCATTGAACAATTTAAGTTTCCAGGATTTTCGCGACGATCGATGTATTATTAAGCACACATTTCCAGGTGACCTCCTTAACAAATGGCAGTGAAAAGAGGAACACTAGAAAACGTCTCGTGGAAGTAGCTTAATCTAATTGGCGAAAGCCCAAATCCTTCCTCGGTAAGCAAAAGCATTTTATAAAATTAATAGATGGTTTAAAGTTAAAAACTAGTGGCAGCTTTTCCTTAGTGGCAAGTACAAACACTGCAATTTCGTTATACTTAACTATAATTTAATATATGGATTATTAAAAAGAACTAACACCATATTGGTGATTTAGTATTTTAATTTTATTTTAAATTCTTTAAATAATCAATTAATATATTGTATATTTGTAAGAGTATATTTCGATGAAATTCATCATAAGCCAAAGCCAACTGCCACTACCATATTTTATGTCAATAAAATAACTACCTACAACCTTACTCTCTTCAATTTTATGTGTATTGTCTTGATATACGTATATATATTTTTTAAAGCACACGTATAAAGGTAACGATCCCTTAATTAAGGGGCTTAGAAGAAATTCGTAAAGCTGTCATGCCATGTGCAGCCTTACATGAAAATCGTCTTGAGTAAAAATTACGGATTATCTTTTAGTTATTTTAGCAAATCATAACACACACACACACACACACACTCAAAATTCATAATATGAAATAACTATAGAATTCTGACACCCCACATACTGGCTGAATCATAGAAAGTCGGTATTCACTACGAGTAGTAAAACAGGTGGCTCATGCCAATTCAAGAAAAAGAAAACCTATTCACAATTACAACACTAAAATTACCGCTTCTATTACTATTAGCCTTCTAGGCTTCTAAAAAAATTGTCTTGGATTGAATAGTTCGTATTCACACCAACCCCATCCCCTCTTTCTTATAATTACCTACAAAACAGTCTATTAGAGGGTAAGCAAAACCACTACTTAGTGATGGAATGCAATATTCTCATTATTACCTCAAGCATAAACAAGTTATTAATTACGCTCAAGTGAACACCATAATAGTATCCATAGGGAATAAGATGTAATTGAATAGTACTTACGCTCAAGTGAACGACCATAAGTCCATAAAACTCATAGTAGGACCCACGATGATGGATAGTTTAAGGCTTTGATAATACACGACTTCTCAAAATTTTTAGCTCATATTATCAAAACAAGATACTTAAAAATGCTTATAAAGAGATTTTGATAAAACTTATATCAAAAAATAATTTTTATAATACTCTCGATACCTTAACTACAGTTCGGAGTAGCTTAAATTTCCTCCTTATCCATCGTGTGACAGTAATGGCATTAAATTATGTAAGATACCATGCAACACATGCCCAGTTTTATTATATACAGATCTTCATTAATAGGTTTAAGCATACCAACCAAAATATAATTCAAATAACACACATAATAAGCAAGAGTGCACACTTCAACAAATAATTAAATTCATATCACAATTTAAAATTAAGCAAATTCAAGGACCAGACAATAATCATAAGTTTTTGTTACACATCTCTCTTAAAATTCCATGGTAAAACATTATAACTTATGCCTTATAATAAACAATCTTCTTAATATAAAAATCACGAATGAATAAATCCTTAGTATGTGAATTATTCCACATAGATCATATTTACAATAATATGTACATAATAAATATCATATTCCAAATGAATGTTTTTATCCTTTTGTTGAATGAAACTCAATTTCAACTAATTAAAACATGAAATACACACACCAATACGATATAATATTATATCATTACAAGATCATACATATCTATATATGTGTATATATGTATATATTTTCTTATAAAAACATAGCATAAATGTATTTTTCCAGACTCCAAATAACATTTAAACATGTCACAAGTGATACTTAACAAGTATCAACAATCAAAATATCATGTAAGCATATCAATATACAACAAAAGTAGTAAATCATAGAATTTATTACTTACCATGGCCTTATTACGTTTAATTGAAATAGTCATATGGTTGATTTACGTAATTAAATACCTAAAATATGAACAAAAATACTTTCCTAAGTTTAAAAAGCTAAAATATATAATTTATAATTGAATATCACGTAAAAAAATTTTAAGAATTGTGATAGTTTTATGATTATGGCATGCGTACATGCATTACTTAGAGCCAAATAAAACCTTACTGTAAACCCTTGCAAAATTTTCATAATTTCTAGAAAATAATCATAAAAGTCGGAAACTAAAAACCAAAACCGTGAAAATCAACACAAGTTAAAACCAAAATTCTAAATAAGGTCAAACATGAGAATTCTTAGTCTTGAGAAAATGAGAACCCTCAAAACAAAATAGAAAATCTAACTATCGGTTGATTCAACATCCGTACACAAATCAAATCATCTATCTGATTCCTAACACGTAAATCAAGACGATATATCCAAATAACGCTCAACAACGAAATACTAAGATCTTAAATCCTTCGTGAATTTTAGAATCAAAAGTTTCAATTTTCACCAAAAGTCAAACTGTTAACCATAACCCTAGACTCGGTTAAATGATCCCGAGAACTGAAAACTATTAAATAATAATAAATAAAATGAGATAAACCATAAATATCAAACTAAAAATATAATACAGACAAAACCCCAAAATTTTATGATCTTACGAATAACTCAACAAAACCGGAGGTCAAACTGGAACCTTAAAAGTCAAGAAAGCTTACAACAAACCCTAGTGTTTAAGATCTGGCAATCCCGCGCTCTTAAACCCTAAAAAAAAAAAATGAAAATAATTGTTGATAATAGTTTGTAATAATATAGGGAAGCTTAAAAATATTAGATTTGCGAATTTCTAATCTCTTTTGGATCCGAACAAGATCAGTTTTAAAAAATCGTTCTCTGGTACACCGGACGGGAAAAATATTCTGTTAATATCGATAGACTCATAAAAATATAAGGAATCCAAAAGTATCAGCTTTAAAATTTTTCAGTAACTAAAAATTATAGATATCACCTTTATACGCGTATTTTTATTACTACCGGTATTTTATTTGTCTAGTTTACCATTCATAGTACTTTTCTACTATTCATTACTATTCCTCTATCTCTACTTTTTCTACTATCTATTCTTACACCTACATATATATTTCTTAAAATTTTCTTTTTCCATGAAAAATTTACACCACATATACTTCTCTTATATTTTTTCTAAAATTAATTTTTAATCAATTTTCTCTCTCTCTCTCCTCCTCTTTTGGCATCCACCCTCCTCTCTCTCTCTCTTCACTCTCATTTATTTTCTTTTTCAATTAATTTAATTACATATAATTTTTACTCCAAAATTCTGTAAAAATCCCATTCATCTTTCATTCTTTCACACAACTCATCTTACTACAAAAACTCTCCCAAAATCTCTCTACAAATCCTCTCTCTAAAATTTCTCTCTACCAAAACTCTCTTAAACCAATTCATCACAAAAAATCCTTCCTTATGCACAAACTATCTACTGCATATCATTACCCACATGATACCCCATTCATCTACCATCTTCATACCATATAAACACTTTAGGTAAACTTCTTCCAACCATTTATTTACCCATGTTATGTAACTTAATATGACTATGGTGTTGTTTTGAAACTCATATGAGTAGTAAAAGTAACAACATGTTCATGTTTTGTTCTTGTGCATGAAATTCTACTTTTATTATGTTATTATTATGTTCATATATATGTTGATTTTATTGTTGTTATTATGCTAATTTCTTATTCATATCTAACTAAATATATTTATGTATTTATATATAATTTTTAGAGCATATAAGCTCACTTGTTATTTATTTATTTTTATGTTTTGCAATTTATTTATTTCATGCTATTTTAAACTAGTTTTTCTAGTCTTAAACTTGTCAATATCAAGTCAAAACAATATTTTCTTTTTTTCCTTTATTCTTTTTCTGGGACTAGTCTATTCTCAGTCTCGGGATGCCTTGATGAAGCTAAGGCTCCCAATACTTGACCGAGATATCTTGATGAAGCTATGGTTTCCAATACTTGATATTTTTATTATCTTATTATTATTTGCTTCTAGTATCTTTCTCATATTTTTATTTTACATGCTCATGTACATGCATAACCATAATGATATTGTCTCAACTAAATTTAAAAGTAGAATTTTTCTTTAATAAAGAAACTTGAAACCAAATTTTCTATTATGTGGCTTGTTATTAAACAATGGAGTTATTATCAACAACATAGAAATAAATTAATACAAGTTTTCTCAAATAACAAAGATAGCTTTACCATGGAAATATAAGAAATAAAAATTTTCTTTTTATATTATGGTAACCTAAGTTTTAGTAAAATAATTTGTTAGTATTCAAATTTTTCACAAAAAGCTTAAGATTAAACTCTTTTTAACTCCATAACAAAACAAGAAGCAAACTAGTTTTCAAAGTTAAGATAAAGTCGACCCATAAAGTTATAAACCCACCCACTTAGTAAAAAATAATGATTTTCAAGTTTCTAAAGAAGAATTATTTCCAAAGAGTACAAGTATGATAAGATAAAAAACAAAGGATTTTATCAATAAAAAGGATTCTTTTCAAATAAAATTTGTAGAGAAAATGAAATACCAAGTTTTAGAAAACAAGAACTTATATTTTAAACAAAAACTATAAGAAGAAAAGACTCATTTTCTAAAACCATTCTAAATACAAATTTATAAATAGGTTTTCAACAACTTAATACACTTTTTGACAACTTTGATCTTTTATCACTAGAAGTAAAAACTATAAAAGACCAGAGTTAAAGGAAAATTTACTTATTCTGGAAAAAGGAATGAGGAAAATAAAATAAGAATATACTCATTTATAATAACCTATGAAGATATAAAATTTCTTCAAAATACTTGAAAAGAAATTTATCAAATTAAGTTTTAACACTTTAAAATGAATTGTTTTATGAAAAAAAATTGTTGAGACACTACCATTAGAATTTTTGCATATAAAGTGAGCTTATCTATATACTCAAAGGATTTATCAAGCATATATATAATATATATATATATTACTAAAGGATTTTTGAATGAAGTTGAGTTAGAAAATTGTTTCGCAAAATTTAAAATATTCGTTTTGAATCTGTACCCTACGAATAACCTTATATGACAAAAATAACCTTAGAAATGGATAAATCTTTTCGAATAAGTAGAAAACGGTATATTATATGCGAAATTCCTAGTTAAAATGAGTAAGTTATGACCATTTTAAATTAGAATTTCATTCTATGCAATTTTGATGAATATAGTGAAATAGAATTAGAAAGTTTAAGTAGAGTTTCTACGAAATACTCATCTCGGGTGTTTCTTTTGTCTAGGTGATGAAGGATACGAGATTACCCTTCTTGAGGATTGCTACGACTGAGAAGATTGCGAAATGGACGAGTGAGTTATTCCTCTTAGTTTCGTTACATTGCTTGTGCTTGTAAAGTAGTGGCATTAGCATATTAAGAAAAGATAAAAATGGATATGTATGGGGAATTCAGGGATATGTATATATGTGATTCTATGCTTATGTGTGAAATAAAAATTAAGAATATCGTAACTTCAAATTGCATGTTTAAGTGCTTTGTTTACTTACTAATATGATTGCTTATTGCTTGTCAAATTGATTGATCGCCCCCTAAATAAACCTTAATAAAGTTTGGCTTAAGAAAAATAAAATGCTCATGCATAGCATCCATCGAGTCACATCTTTTTCAGAAGGTTGCTACCCTATGCGTAGAGTTGGATTGGCTATTCTGTAGTGGGACACAAGCCATGTTCCTTCCTAAAGAATCCAAATTGCTCAGGGAATGCGACTCTAGGTTCGGAGCCGAGCCAACCAAATGCTTTAGGTGGGACTGGGGACTAGCAGTAGAAGGTCGAGGATCTTTATCACCAATTCCCTAACCTTCGATACGGAGGGGTAAATCCGTTCTATATATGGTTTCCGGATAACTATATATATTTGTGAAATCATGTGATTGTTGCATTGTATGCATAGCATATGTGTGAAAATTTAAATGAACTTGTTTGAACCATGGTGCGAATGAAAAGGAATACTTCACTAAACTAGTTGTAAGCTTATACCCCCATAGATTTTGTTGAAACAGGTATACCCATGGCTTAAATCGAAGATCATAACATTAAGGAAGTCATGAAAAGATATTAGAACTTTCATGAAGGCAATGGAAGCATGATGAAGTTACTTGTAAGGTTCCTTATATGTAATGTATGCTATGTTAGTGTTTTGGAAATTTCTAAGAAGTGTATTTATTTTGACTTGAAGACAATAGAGGGATATGCCTCAAGAATTATGATTTACCATATCTATGTTTTATAATAAGTATTCTCTTGCCTTGTTACTTAATTATTATCAATGTAAATTGTGCTACTCGATGCGTTCCTTGGTTGTGATACGCCTTGTACATGATATGGAAGCCTCTGTATGACTGAGGTAATTCTTAGGCTTTAGTATTGTGTACGGGGACTGCCACGTTTAGGATACCCCTCGGGGCATGACACTTACCAATTCTATTCTTAAAGTGGAGAGCATCTTGCTATGATCACAATGTAACTTATGGAATTGAAAATGGTTATAGTGTAAGATAGTTGAGCTTTTAAAGTTTTGGGTTTTCTTTCTTTTCTTTCTCTTTTCTTCTTTTTTTTTTGCGGAACACGAAGAAGAAAAGAGGGAAGAGAAAAAAAAAAAAGGCAAGAAAGAAGGAAAGGATGAGAAGGAGTAGATGTCAAAGAGAAAATGAGAGAACTTATTGGAAGAAAATTTTACATGGGCAGCAAGTTCTAAAACTTGCACAATAAATTTTTTTCTAAGTCCAAACTACACTTGTGATAAATACATGTTTGATAATATTTTTGGAAGAAAATTAGCATGCCTACTATATTCAATATTTTGAACACTATAATATACTTAAAATCTTTAATATAATATTTTTATTTTTCAACTTTAATCTTTGCTATCATAAATTATCATTTATTCGTTAAATGCTTAAGTTATTAATGATTATATTTCGTGACTTAATTAATAATTAAATTATCCTTAATTTAACTTTATTTATATTTTCATATGATAAATCATGGGGTTTCACACACTAATCCTGCTATTGATCGCAATAATCAAACTTGTCCATCAGAAGAATATTTATCAATATGTCTAATCCATTTTCATCATTAGGATGTTTTCATGCCGTAGTAGCTTCTTCTCTAATACGTCTTTGATCCAATGGTATTCCACATCAATATGTTTTGATATGGAATAAAAGGAAGAATTCTTTTCGAGATGAATGGAACTTTTTGACTATCATAAAACAACTCATACTCTTCTTAGTGGAGACCAATTTGATTTAAGAGCTCTTTCATCCATAGCAACTTCTTACATGTCTTGTTGCTACGATAAGCTCTACTTCAGTTGTTGAGAGAGCAACACATTTTTATAATCTTGACTGCCACAACACAACTCGCCTTACAAATGAGATCAAGTATCCCGGTATAGATTTTCTTGAGTTAACATTGCCAGCCATATCAGCATTTATGTAACTAACTAACATAGGTTTTCCATCTATAAAACCCAAACACATTTTGGAGGTTCCAAGAAGGTATTTGAGAATCTATTTCGTTGTAACCCATTCTTCCTTACTAAGATTTGAAAGGAACTAACTCACTATTCTAACCAAGTTAGCAATATCTTGCTGTGTACATACCATAACATATAGTAAACTTTCAACTGCTGAAGCATAGGGAACTCAATCCATCTCCTCCTTCTCTTTCTTAGTAGAATGACACTGCTTTGAACTCAATTTAAAGTGATTAGCAAAAGGACAACTAACTACTTTAGCCTTGTCCATATTAAACTTTTGAAGTACTTTCTTAATATACTTCTCCTGTGATAGCCATAATTTCTTTACACCCCTATCTTTGATTATCTTCGTACCAAGAATTTGTCTTGATAGCCTTTATTCACTCATAGTAAGGACTTGCTCAACTGCTTCTTCAGGTAGTTGATTTTGGAAATATTTTGGCTAACAATCAACATGTCATTTACATAGAGTAAAAGAATAATGAAAGCATCATTAGAGAATTTCTGCACAAATACAGGATAATCTGAAGTAGTCTTTTTGTATTCTTACTCCCTTATAACTGACTTAAACTTCTTATGCCACTATCTTGGTGCTTGCTTCAAGTCGTACAAGCTTTTCTTCAATTTACATACACAATCTTCTTTTCCATTAATCACAAAAGCCTTTGGCTGTAGCTACTCTATGTATTTCTCTTTCTCTAAATCACCATGAAGGAAGGTAGTCTTCACATCCATCTGCTTTATCTCTAAGTCAAGACTTGCTAGCTCTAACATTGTTCGAATGGATGCTATTTTCACCATTGATGAAAGTATGTTATCAAAGTCAATCCCTTTCCTTTGGCTAAGTCCCTTGACAACTAATTTGGCTTTGAATCATGGTTGGGGACTGTTCTTCATGTTTTATCTTGAGCAACCACTTATTTTTCAAGGCCCTCTTATCTTTTGGCAGCTTTACCATCTCAAAAGTTTTATTCTCTTGCAATGATCTCATTCTATCTTGCATGACTTCAATCCATTTCCTTTTGTGTTCATAATCCATTGCTTCTTCAAAGTCTTTTGGTGCTGGCTAATTAGTCAATAACACATATTGATCTATAAGATATTTAGTAGAAGATTGTAAAACTCTAGTAGATCTCCACAATTCTAGAGAACCTATTAGAGCTAGTGGTTAATCATTAACACTTTCATCATTAGAATAATTTGATGGAAACTCAAGGGGAGCATCTGCATCACTTATTGCAGGCTGATCATTCTGTGCTTTATCTTAAACATCTCTGAGCACCATTTCTAGAGGAATTATCTTTAGCTTTATTATATTATGGCTGGATTTGAAAACATTCTTTAGATCCTTCTTTGTATCCTCAACGGTTTCATCTTTAACAAACATTGCATCATAGCTTCTTTTAAGTTTCTTCTAAATTGGATCATAGGATCAGTAACCAAGTTTATCTTGCACATAACTAATAACACATATTGTCATGTCTTGGCATCAAGCTTTGAACTCTCATCCTTGGAATATGTACAAAGACTTTACAAAACCCCGCAAATAATCTTAAGAGACATCCTTTCTTGACCATACTTTCTTAAGAGTATCAAACTTTAAAGGGACACATGATGAAAGGTTTAACATGTGAACAACTTCCACTATGACCTCTCCCTAAATTGTCTTTAGCAACTTTGCATGTGAGAATAAACATTTGACTCTCTCCATCAAAGTTCTATTCTTTCTCTCAGCTAAGCCATTCAATTGTGGTGTCTTTGGAGGTGTTGTTTGATGTTGAGTACCTTCCAATTTGCAATAAGCACGAAATGGTCCAATGTATTCTCTGCCATTGTCTGATTGGATGTACTTCAGCTTCTTGTAGGCTTGCCTCTTAACTAGAGATAAAAATTGCTTGAAAGCATCTAATGCCTTATCTTCGGACTTTAAAAGGTGAACCCATGTCTTCCAAGAATGATCATTAATGAAAGTCACAAAGTACTGACCACTACTAAGTGACTTTGGCATTAGCCCACATAAGTTTGAGTCTACTAAATCTTGTACATTCTCCATTTTAGAAAGATGGAAACTTTTGAAAGTGACTTTGTTTTGCTAGACAATCAACATACTTCTTTCAATGAACTTGATCCAATCTAGGTAATGCATTCCTCTTAGCCACAGTTGTCAAAATTGTGAGTCAAGCATACGATTCTACAAGTTTATGATTTTATATGTTTTTTCTTAGTTAAAATAGATGCAAAATTATTAGGTAAACTTTAACGAAAATTATGAATTTAGATGTACGATTTTACACTTTTATGATTTTATTGGTTTTGATCTATTTTATACGATTTTACTAATTCTATACACTCTAATGAATGGTAAAATCATGATTTTGGCAACCTCTTAGCCAAATAGGTCATACTTTTCTCACTCATATGATCGAGACATTTGTACCATAACTTAACTGTACTTTCATTCTCCAATGTGTTCACAACATCCTAGTAGAGCTTTGCTTTCATAAAGTATAGTTTAGGGTACTTGTTTCCTCTAACCATTACCAAAGAATCTTTGTTGAACTTCCATTTACCATCAAAGAAGGTATTATAGAAACCTCTATCATCTAGCCTACCTATTGAAATCACATTCAGGTGCATGGCAGGATTGTATCTAGCATCCTTTAAGACCAACCATGTACCATTCTTTTGTCTCCAAACAAACACCTCCTTTACCTATAATTTTTGAAAAATTCTCATTTCCCATTCTCACAACACCAAAATTGCCTGGCATGTAAGATGAGGAGAATTCTACTTCACTGTCCTCTATTCTTTACCTTTGTTCTTTACCTTTGTTCTTCTTTTAATCCTATTTGAAATTTTGATAAAACTTCTTTATATGCCACTTTTCTTATTGAAATACCCCAAACTCTCACCTAGTTAATTAGAAATGGGTTAATTGAATTATAGAAAAGAAATAGACAAATTGAGATAATTAAGTTAGTAAATAGGTTAAATGGAGATTGGTGATTCTTTTCTTTATATTTATTCCTTCTTTAAATCGATTGGATAAATCAAGCTATTTAATTTATTTTATAAAATTCTTTTCTAAATAAACTCCTCTCGTATCTAATTCAAATTCTTAAATTCTTAAAAAAATATTTTTAAATATTTAGTAAAGTTCTAAACCTTCAAATTTTAGTTAACTTTCATATTACTAAATTTATAATTTTTGAAATCAAATACTTGTTTAAAAATATCAGTTTTAAACTTGAATCTAAATTAAATATGAAATTTTCATTTTTAAGCTTTTGAAATGTCTTTTATAACAATTCATAAATTTCTAATATATATGTTCTCATATTATTTTCTAAATATTTATGGTACTAAAAAAATTATCAGAAATATTTAAACTTAATATCTTATTTTATAAATATCCTTTAAAATTTTCCTTTTATCCTTATCTCTCTCTCTTTACAATTATGTTGCTGCCCCTTTTTCTCTTTTTCTCCATCGGCTTCTTCTTCTTCTTCTTTCACTTTATCTTCAAAATCAAGCCCACAAATCTGTTGGGGTTTCCAAAGGGTTTAAAAATATAAAGATCAAATCTTTCGCAGTGGAATTCAAAAGAAAACTCTAACCCAGTATCCATGTGTATTGATTAGATTAAAACAAAAACAAATAGTTTGATTTCATATCTTTAAAAGCTTGAAACTTGAAATCAATTTGCAGATCGGATCTGTAGGTACCACGAAATCATATTACCCTCTA
Organism: Combretum micranthum; assembly: GCA_024138025.1. Lineage (NCBI taxonomy): Eukaryota > Viridiplantae > Streptophyta > Magnoliopsida > Myrtales > Combretaceae > Combretum > Combretum micranthum. The sequence continues at coordinate 34,196 of JAMXBD010004241.1, read as the reverse complement.
CGGTATCCATACGAACGAGCACTCTTCAAAAGGAATCACCTTTGTGTGCTAGCACAATCTAGAACACTTCTGGATTATTTGATAAGAATCATGTTTTCTTGTGTTTCTCTTTTAAGGTTACAGAATTTCTCTCCCATATAATGTGACAGTAAAAGTCTTAACCCTAATAAGACGCTATCACACCTATTTATATTATGTCAGTATTTTGCACTGACAATAATGCCCCTAATCTTATTAGGGTTGATAGTGATAGTAAATTATTATTCATAATAATAATTTATTTATTCTTCCCATTGGATTTTTAAAATTAAATCACTAACTGGTGATTGGCCTCAAGTACATAAAATAACAATACTTAGTAATTAGCCTAAGACACAATCACTAACAATCTCCCACTTGCACTAGGCTAAATCATATATATATATATCTAAAATCCATGATCCCTTTTTGCTTATTCTTTTGTGTGTGATCCTATAGGTTCATTTGATATTGGCAATTAACTTAAAAACCGTTTTTTCAGTAAATATAACGTAAGCGACCTTTATCAAGACATTATGTTTACCCAAATCAAATGAAGATCGGTGATCCGATTTTACCTGTTATGGATAGTGTCATCCTTATATTGTTCAATCTTATAATTTCTCGATTTCTAAGTAAACTGATAAAAACAAATAAAATTGATCACACTATCAATTAATTTGAGCACGACCATGCATTTCTCAGTCCCACTCATCGAGATGCCAAGAGATATCGCTCTCACAACGAAAGGGACAAATCTCATCTCAATCACTCAGCTTTTTCTACATGATTTACATTATGCCTTATCTCAACCTTTATAATTATCCGGTTAAAGATAATATTTGATTGAGTTAAAATACAATATTCCTCATGTTGGAATCCATGGTGATTTCAGGTGTAAAGATATGATGAAATCGTTATTTTGAGAATCGGTTATGACATAAATCCATGTAATGATCTCATATCGGGTCAGTCCAGTACATAGTTCTCCAATATGTACCTATGAGTTTGATTTGTATCTCCATACAAATAACATCCCATGATTATCAATCAAACCTCATACTAGATTTAATTCATTATTGTTCCCACAATAATGAGCATCTAGGGATATTTATAATAATTAAATTATTCAGGATCCTATTATAAAGTAAACATGTAAACAATATAATAGAAATGTTTATGATGACAATATCTAGTAATTGTGATATAAAATCATCCTTGTCAGATTGGAAACTAGCATCCATGTAACTATTTACAACTAGCTCGTCTTCCAATCCTCCATCCATCAAGAATGCGTCTTTAGTTCTTCTTAAGTACCTAAGAATATTCTTGACTGCTATTCAATGAAGTTCATCGGGATTTGATTGATATCTACTGGTTATGCTTAATACATATGACACATCTAGTCGAGTGTACAATATGGCATACATGATTGATCCAATAGCCAAAGCATGAGGAATCTTACTCATGTGGTCTCGCTCATCATTTGTAATTGAACATTGAGTCTTGCTCAGATTTATACCATCTGACATGGGCAAGAATCCCCTTTTGAAATCTTGCATACCGAACCTATTCAGTACTTTGTCTATATTCACACTCTGACTTAGCCAATGAGCTTTCTAGATCTATTCCTATAGATCTTAATTCCTATAATATAAGTAGTCTCACCTAAGTCTCTCATTGAAAAACATTTTTCTTATCCAAGACTTGACATTTTGCAAGGTAAGAATGTTGTTCCCAATGAGTAATATGTCATGTACATATTGCACTAGAAAGACTACTGCACTCCCACTAATTTTCTTGTCAACACAAGGTTCATCTTCGTTCTTGATGAAATCAAACTCTTTGATTGCTTCATCAAAACGAAGGTTCCAACTCCGAGATGGTTGCTTCAGTCCATAAAGGGATCTTTGAAGCTTACAAACCTTCACAAAATTCTCAAGACGAATAAACCCTTTAGGTTGTGTCATGTACACATCCTTAAGTAGGTTTCCATTAAGAAACGTTATTCTGACATCCATTTTCCAAATCTCGTAATCATAATACGCAACAATGTCAATCATAATCCTGATGGATTTAAGCATTGTAACTGGCAAGAAAGTTTCATCATAGTCTATTCTATGTGTTTGTTTGAAACCCTTCACCACTAATCATGCATTAAAGGTATGCACATTGCAATCCATGTCTATTTTTCTTCTTTAAAAAAAACCCATTTGCACCCAATGGTCTTTGTACCTTTCAGGTGGATCAATCAAAGTCCATACTTGATTGTCATACATGGATTGCATTTCAGATTTCATGGCTTCTAGCCATTTCTCAGAATCTGGAACCAACATGGCCCCTTGATAGTTATTGAGCTCATTTTGATCCATAAGTAACATATCGTGACTATCTGTAATGAGAAATTCATATCTCTCAAGTTGATGTTGTACTCTATCAAACCTATATGGGCCTTGTGTTAACTGTGGAGGGTCAACAACTAACTATATATTTCGTTGACTTTCTGCTGGCGGCGTAAGACTATTTTATAGATCTCATACCACTTCGAGATATATTTTACTCCCACTGGTTCTTTTAGAGATAAACTCTTTTTCCTTAAAAGATACCATTCCAAGCAACAAACACTTTGTTTACAGAGGATTTCAAAATAATAACTTTTGGTTCCTTTTAGATAGCCCATAAAAAGTATTTTACCTAACTTAGGTCCTAATTTGTCTAAGGCTTGACGTCTCACAGAAGCCTCACAACCCCAAATCTTAAGGGAAGACAGACTAGGACATTTCTAGTCCATATCTCATATGGTGTCTTTTTAACCACCTTAGAAGAAACACAATTTAACCTAAATGTAGCTGTCTCTAGGGCATAGCCTTAAAAGGATGATTGAAAATCTATTTGACGCATCATAGATCGAACCATATTTAATAAGGTTCTATTCCTCTTTTTAGATATACCATCCCATTGTGGTGTTTTAGGTAGAGTTTATTGTGAGATTATTCCACAATTTCTAAGATGGTCCTTAAATTCTTGGCTTACATATTCACCACATCGATCTGATCGGAGCACTTTGATTGTTTTGCCAAGCTAGTTTTGTACTTCATTCTGAAAAACTTTGAACATTTCAAATGATTTAGATTTATGTCTCATTAAAAAGACGTGTCCATATCTACTGAAAATCATTAGTAAATATGATGAAGTACTGGTGACCTCCTTTAGCAGCAACGGTTAATGGACCTCATACATCAATATGTGTTAGGTCCAATAAATCAATTGCCCATTCACTGTCCCTAGTAAAAGAATCTTTGGTCATCTTGCCTAATAAATAAGGCTTGCATATTTCAAATGATTTAAAATCAAATAAATCTAAAAATCCATCTTTATGGAGTTTTGACATGTGTTTCTCATTTATATGACCAAGATAACAATGCCATAGGTAGGTCATATTTAAATCATGGGATTTAAGTCTCTTAGTATTTATGTTATAGATTGATCCATTATCTGATTTCAGATTTAGAACATAAAGACCATCAAGTAAATCAGCATTTGCATAATACATGTTTTTATTATAAATGGAACATTTATTATTCTAAAAAATAAATGTGAAACCTTCATTGTCTAAACAAGAAACATAAATAATATTCCTAATGAAAGCAGGAACACAAGAGCAATTGTTCAACACTAACAAAAGCTCGTTGGGCAAAATCAATTCATAAGTTCCTATAGTTAGGGCAACAACGTTTGCTCCATTTCCAATTCGTAGGTTAACTTTGCCCTTCTTTAAATCTCTATAACATAGATACCTGAAGCAGTAGTCTGACTACTCTTCCCTTTTTTTTTTTTTTTTAGATCTTCTAAGTAAAGTTTGTAGTTGCTCTTCCAGTAACCTAGCTCACTATAGTGGAAACAAACTCCTTCCTTAGGAGGCGTTGCCTTTGGTTTAGGCTTGGGCTTAGGCTGAGGCTTTGAACTTTTCATAGCCTTAACATTTCCCTTACCTCTCTTCTTCATGCCCTTCCCATTCTAAACTATCAAAACATTACTAGGCTTCTACTTCTTGATATTATCTTCAAAAGTTTTAAGCATCGAATGCAATTCAGAAATTGATTTGTCCATGTTATTCATATTATAGTTCACAACAAACTGCTCATAACCATCTGGTAATGAATTTAGGATCAAATCAATAGCAAACTCTTGGCTTATAGGAAATCCAAGCCTTTCACGATGATTAATATAACCTTTGTCTTTAGGACATAGGTACTGATCCTCCTTCAGCCAACTTGCAAGACTGTAGGCTTGGCAATCTCATACCATTCATGTCTGGCCTGCTGTTGAAACATTTCCTTATGATGGACAATCATCTCATAAGCTTCCATGTTTCTAGACTCTTTTGAAGTTTTGGACTCATGGTAGCAAGCATTAGGCATCCTACTTCAAGATAATCATCAGAATGCTTCTTATAAGCATCCTTTTGAGTTCTTGAAGTATTGGCTAGAGGCTCTTGAGAGACAGGCTCATCTAGGCATGTAGCTTCTTTTCTTGTTTGAGAACAATTCTCAAGTTTTTGAACCAGTCGAGAAAATTGGTTCCAATCAACTTGTCCTTTTCAAGGATAGATTGCAATGATAATTTAAAGTGTTTTTGTAGCCATTGATCTATAATTACTTATTCAAAGTTTATTTTAATAAATTAAAACTCCCACTAAATCAATAACCCTCATTATTAATGTTGTTGCATTTAATTATTGCATTCTAGTGGGCTAAGATCCATATTTCACCTAACTCTAAGTCAGCTTTGGCATGACGCTTAAAGTTAAGTTATTTAGGTAGGTAACTCCTTACCAATTACATCGCATGTAACTCTTAGATCTTTTATGGGATTTTTGACATCATATGTTATGGCATGTTCAAATCCTATCTAACGCCTTAGGGCTAAAACTGTTTTGATAACCTAATTAAGTCGAACCATATTAAACATATGAGTAGCACCATTACCCATCCTGCCTTACTAAGATAACCTAATGCACCCTTGTAAACCCTGGTATTTTTAGTAGTTAAGTAAACCCCGGGAGTTGAAAAGCGAAACCCTAATCCAGTCCAATTTAAGTCTAGTGAGAGAAGCTTAGAAACCCTAAATCCGGCTTTCCTTTGGTTTCATAATAAAAGAAGTTTTATAAAGTTAATGAATATGAATTATTGTTTTAAAGTATATTTTAAACCTTAAAAAGTTTTAAATTCGAGAATTTTTCAATTCCGAGCCTTCCCGAGCTCAATTACGGAAAAACGTGCCCCGGGACCACAAACTCAAAAAAATATTTTGGAATATTCATTAGAACCATAATTTTATAAGGATTTCAAAAATATCAATTTTATAATTTTCCGGGCTATGAAAATTACAGTTATAGCTTTTTTCTCGTAATTGCGTTGCAACCGGTAAAGTAGATGTCTTGTCTACTATTCACAAGTACAACCTACACTACACACTACCCATACCCTATTCTTACATCCTTACAACTACTCATTACAATTTTCTTTTCCAAGAAATTTTGTTTCCTAATTAATTAATACAATTATTACAATTTATTACACAAAATACAAATTTTATCAAATTTTCAAATTCTCTCTCTCTCCCTTACCCCTTGGCCAACACCCCCCTCCCCAATTCCCCCTCATTTTTGTTTTATTTTTACTATTTTTATTCAATTAAAACCCTAATCTATTCATTATATAAGCTCCTTTTTCTCTCTCTCTCCTCATTTTCACTCTTTCAAATTTTAAGAAAGGTTGAAAACCCTCTCTTCTCCTCTCTACATTGCCGTGACACACACACACTCATACACACACTCACAAGCTTATTTTCTCTTCTTTTCATCTCCAAATCTCCATTAATGTGATGATTTCAAGCTTTGTTATTACCAAATCTTGTAATGGCAAGACCATTCTTGAGTGTTTTTCACTTTTAATCCCAATGAGCATATGCTAGGGACATAAAACACTAATACAAGAATATAAAGCCATCACAAGAAGTAGATCTAGTGTTTAAAAGAGTTTTTGTTGGAATATCATCTTGTTCATGCATGTAAAGTAGAGATCTTGCATAGAAATTTATGTTCATGCCATGAAACTCATGATTCATGCACTATATGTGGTAGATCTAGTGTTTAGGCACTCATATTTTTATTTACATTTATGTTCATGTGGATAACTTGAGCTTTCATGCATTAATGATCATAAAAGCTTAGCCTTGCATGTATACAGGTGTGTTAGATGGTAGATCTTCATGCATAGGAGGCAAGAAACTTGAAAAAGAAAATATTTTTGTTAGAAGTGTCTTATGGAAATTCGGATGATTTTGGAACCCTATTTTAAAAACCACCAAACCACTTTAAAACTCATATTTTTCATGAAAAATGGAAGGTATATGTAATAGGTACCCTTAAGGAATGATTTTTATAAGTTTAGATGAGTTTAGGCATGAGCAATATGTAAAACAAGTAGTGGAGTTAGAATGGAAAATCTTGAGATAGTGATTAGTTTGTTAAATTCGTAATTTAGAGTAATGCCTACATAAACACCTAGTATTCAAGCTTAAATTGCATGTTTTATGAGTTAAATGAAGTCCTTAGACAATAGATATAATAAAGCTTCAAATTTTGATGCATTAAATAAGTTTTCTCATGAGAAATATGCAAGAAATGAAAATCTCCCAAAATTCGGATTTTTGTGAAAAGCTTGTTTAAAAATACCTTTACCAAGTGAAAAATGTGAATTTCTATGCATAAATGAAGGTCATGGATAGTATAGATGTTAAGAACTCATTTTCATTTAGATAACAAGTAAATTCCAAGAATAAAATCCTAAAAACCCTAGGGAATGCAAAGTTGGAAAGAATAGATTTTTAGAAGTGACCATTATGGAGTTTTAAAATAATTGGGAGTTCGTAAGAGTTCATCATCAAAAATCATCAAGACCATGCATATGTTGAGCTCATTACATGACATTCATACTAGGAATTCATTCATATACTATCTATACATGAATCATCAACTAGGAACATTTTTACCAAATGCGAAACACTTTTTCGGAAAAGGAGAAGTTACAGAACAGATCTGATCCCTCTGTTCCGTGACCTTAATGTTTTAAAAACTTGAAAATAATATTAGAAATAGATAGATCTTTCGAAGTAGATAGAAATCGATATAAAATTTATGAAATTCCGAGTTAAAATGACCAAGTTATGGCCGTTTTAAGTTGGAACTTCCGTAAATAGCGAGAATTACGATTTTGATTAGTTTAGATGCATAGCTTGAATTAGTTAAGTGATGAGATTCTTATTAGGTTGCTCTTATTTGTAGGTGATCTCGAGCACAACGATACCCTACCACCCGACTAATATTATTAAGAGACCGGCATACCATGGCCGAGTGAGTATCACTTCCGATTTCAATTATTGCTTGTGATTGTAATAATAGTTGCACTAGTTGCTAAGAAAAGATGAAAAGAATGATTATGCATGATGGCGTTAGTCGAGAATTATATTTGTCTGCTGTTGAATGTGAAGATGAACTTAAAGAATATCGAAGCCGGGCGATAAGTTATTGCTTGTATAGAGATGAGTTAGAATTGATTGTCTGCGAATATTGCTTGGCCACCTAAAAGAATTGGATTAATCGATTATTGGACTTCAATCATAATTGAACTCATTCATATCACGATGGGGATGGAGCATTAGCATTGGTTGGTTTTTCGTGATCCATAAAACGAATATGTTGGTTAATTGTGATCCATAAAACGAATATGTTGGTTAATTGTGATCCATAAAATGAAGTATTGTTCAATTGACCGTGAGCTTAAACGGCATCGTACCGTAGGATTCGTTAATCTGCTAACTCGGGATAGAGGGCGCAAGTCCATCAACATATGATTTCCGGCTAATCATATGTTTGCTGAACTCATTTGTTTGATGCATTTCACTTGCTTGATTAATCACTTGCTTGATTGATTTGTCTTAATTGTAATATGAAAGTTTTTACTCACTAAGCTAGTTAGCTTACGCCCCTATAGTTTCTACTTGTTGCAGCATGAGTTCATTTAGCTTAGGCCGAGGCAGGCTACAGCCCAGGTACCAGAGCTAGGAGTTTCCTTTAGAAGTTTATTTCGATTTTGTGTAGACTTCTGTTGGAAACCAAAGGATTCTGGATGACTGTAATGGACTTAATATTATTTTACGGGGGAATGCCCCTTAGACTTTATAATCTATATACATGTGTTTTGATTTATTATCTATGGCTGATGAATGCCACATTAAACTCCTAACTCCATTGAGCCGAGTATTCTATTGTCGTAAAGGGACGCTTTACATCTATACAAGACTCCCGAAGGGCTCGGATGGGAATTCGAGGGTCTTTATAGTATGTGGCGGACTGTTATGTTTAAGATACCCCTATGGGGCGTGACAACCCTGCTTTGGAAGAACCTACATTATGGTGATCAAAGTCTTGACAGGTGTTAAATCATGGGTGGCATTTAACTTAATATTATTTGAGGGATTTAAAAGGTGATATTTTATCTTATTATCACATGTAATGGATATTAAGTATATGGTTGTAAACATGGTGTCGCATACATGTAAACATATCATCATACAAGATATATATTATGCATATAGAATAAATAAAATTGTGTCATAGCATGGCCCTTAATCTATATTGATCTTCATAAGCCAATATGAAGACAAATAGCACAATCTTAAGGTAAAGATCCATCAACATGGATCTAAGTTGAAAAATTCCTTGTATCTTCATCAAGGCTCTCATTTCTCCATCATCATGGAATAGGAAAGGTCTTCATTACATCTTTATATCTTCATTACAATGATGAAAAAGATACAAAAATCCTACTTCAACTAGTAACATTAAATTACAATAAACAAAACGACATGCAAGTCGTATTTATAAAATTATAATCCATGAAATAATAAAAAAAATAAAAAATAAAACCTGCCAATTACATAAGACCTAGGGGCCATGCTATGCACCATACATGTAATACAAGCACTCACAAGAATATATAACATAAAACCCTTCAAAGCACATTAATGTTAAGTGTCATTAATTAGTGCTTTTGTAAAGAGTGTAAACCTTGTAGGGTCAAGGGACAGTGTAAGCCCCGGAAAATTTCAATAAATAATTTTAAGATGGACTTCGAAAATAAACCCTAAAAATCACTCCAAATTAAAACCAAATTTCAACTAGCCCAAAAACGCGAACGAATACATAAACTTCTTAATCTTGAGAAAATGAAAATCTTTAAAAAAAATAAGAACACAGTGGTCTTCAAATTCAAACCACGACGTACGAAAAATTACATATTTAACTCCAACTTATAAAATCGGGTAATATAAAGCCCAAAAACAAACTATTAAAAAGTAAATAATGATTGACCTTCGGAAATAAAACTCGATTCAAGAATTCCGAAAATATTAAGAGATATTAAATACTTACAAAAATAAAATTTAAAAATAGATTTCTCAAATTAAATATGTTGTATAAACATAAATATCAGTTTCCAAATTGGCAAAGGTCTAAACCGGAAAAATCACCCGGAAACCTTAATCGGAATGCAATAGCCTAAGTCCGGCAACCTAGTGCCCCTAACCCTAGAGGCCGAGGCGTAGCTAAATATGTAGAATAGCTCATAGTAATATGAGTTTGTTTTAAAATATCAGATTGGTAAATTTTTGACCTATTTCGAATCCGTTCGGACACAGACTTCGAAAAGCGTGTCCCGGGGCTCGAGATATCAAAAATATACCAATAGTACCGTTAGACTCGTAATTTCATAAGATTTCTAAATATATCAGTTATATAATTTTTCGGGTTATAAAAGTTACAGTTATAACCTTTTTATCGTATTTCCATTATTACCGGTAATTGAGTCGTCTTTTGCACTATTCATTTTTATTTCATTACAAAATTTTATTATTTTTATAAAGCCTTATATTTTAAGATAAATATTTTATATGTTATAGAAATTTTTTTTTTCTAAAATTTAATTCGTTTCGGGTTTTTACGGGATCAGATTCTGTTTAAGATCCGATACTAAAAATAAAATAAATCAATTTAATAATTGAAAAATATTTTAAAAATATTTTTTTTCATAAAATAATTTTTTAGAATTTTTCGGGTTATAAAAATATTATTTATAGCCCATATTCGCGTATTTTGATCGTACCGGTAACATATTTGTTAAATTACTAAAATAATTCAAATAATTATTTAATTTTAAATATGAAAAATCTGCTACAAATATTTGGAATAAATTTTCTAATTTTATTTTATTTTAATTTATTTTATTAATAAAGTACTTTTACAACCCATACCTTCAAGTACACCTTACACATATCACTTCCTTTTCACTTCAATCTTTCTACACATAATCCCACAATTCATGGCAGATTTTTGACCCTATTTATGGCTGCCATTGTCCTTTATCCACTCATATTTTGACTAAAATTAATTATATTTCAATTCTTCTTCAAAAAGTTACACATACCATTAATTACATTACAATTTCAAGTCAAATTCAACAAAATTCCTCTCTCCCTCTCTCCTCAAATTCACGCCAGCCCCCCTCTATTTTCTGCATGTTTTATTTTTTTTTCTCTCTTCAATTAATTAAAACACATTTAATACACTCATTTCTCTCTCTCCTTCATTTACTCTTCTTCTCCTCTTTTATTCCTTAACCTTTTCTCTCTCTATTTCCTCTCTTTTCTTCTTCTTCTTGTTCATGTTTCTCCAATAAACAAGCTGCCCCACATCTTCCATGGCTTCCACACTTCATTTTTAAAGATTTTCTAAGCAAATCTTCATCCCAAAGCTCCATAGGTGATATAGGTAAAGTATAATGAAGGTTTCATGCATCAAATGAACTTCCATAAGCTTAAAAGCTTAGGATGATGATGCCAAAAATGAAATCTTTCTCTTCTCCACTTTTATTACCTTGTATTATAATTATTTTCTTGTTTAAAGTTATTATATTTTGTAGATCTAACTTTTTATGGCTTTGATTTTTGTTTATGCCATAGATCTTGTTATTTAAGTTGTTATTTTTGTTATTCCTTATGATTTATGCATAGATCTAGCATTCACATGTCTATCTTAGTGATTCATGCATGTAAAACTAGTTTAGAAAACTAGATCTAAAGTTTTGAGTTCATAGATGCATTAGATCTTTGTTTATGTTCATGAACAACTTGCTATAGCTTGATGATGGTAGGAAAGTTGTAGGAAACCCAAGATCTATTTTGTTTTCAACAAAAATCAATTTTGAAAATTCGGATGAAAATGGAACCCTATTTAGAAAAGTGGTTTTTCAACTTTAAAATGTATATTTTTCATTTAAAATGAAGGGCTTAGAGTATAGATACCATAAATGAAAGATTTTGATAAGTGAAGTTTAGATCCATGATGTTTATAGCTTATTACCATGCATTTGTTTTATGTTTATGTTCATATTAAGTATAGATCTTAGTTATGAACTCAAACAAAATTGTGAAATTCGTATTTTGGCAAGACCCATATTTAAAAACTACTTTTCAAGTGTCAAAATGTAATTTTACATAAGAAAATGAAGGCTTAATATATATATAGCATCAAGACTTCATTTTATATGGTTCAAAGATGATTTTCAAAGATTAATTTTCAAAACAAAGTTCTATTCTCGGATTTTGGCCAAGGCCTAGTGCAAAAACATGTTTTCCAACTCAAAAATAAAGTTTTTATTCAAGAAATGAAGGGCTCTTAAGATATGATATGTAAGGAATGGATTTTCACAAGTTTAGATAGGTTTTATCAAAAGATATGTCCAAAAATGAATTTTGTAAATTCGGATCCCAACCAAGACCAATTTTTAAAACCCATTTATCAACATCAAAACTCATGTTTTATGTGAAAAATGAAGTATATAGGTAATAGGTATCATTAAGTAGTGATTTTTATAAGTTGAAATGAGTTTTGATGAGATTAATGTATAAAACAAGAAATAGAATCAAGATGAGAAAATTTTGAGTTAGTAACCAATTTGTGAAATTCGTAATTTTGAGTGAAGGCCATAAGAACACCTATTATCCAAGTTCAAAATGAAAGTTTTATGTATTAAATGAAGTCCTTAAGTAATAGGTATCATAAGGTCTTAAATTTTAATGCATTAAACAAGTTTTCCCCAAATGATCATTCAAAAAGTGGATTTTCTAAAATTCGGATTTTTGAGTAAATCATATTGGAAAACATATTTACAAAGTGTAAAATGGAATTTTTATGTAGAAATGAAGGTCATAAGTAGTATATATAATGAAGACTCAATTTTGACAAAAATAATTATATTTTCTTAAGTAACAAATCCAAAACAAATGGAAATGATAAAAGTTAGAAAACTAGATTTTTCAAAAAGTAGTTATAGTTGAAGTCTTGCAAAATAAAGAGTTCCAAAATTTTCTTTTACAAAAATCATCAAGACATGCATACATGAAACTCATTCATGCCATTCATGTTAGGAAATCACTCATATTGTATGTATAGCCAATTTTATAGTAGGAACATTTCAAACTCTTACAAAACTATTTTTCGGAAATTGAAATTGTTGCTGCTCTAATCTGATCCGACCTTTTCGAAGCTTCAAAGTTTTCAAAACTTGAAAATAATATTAGAATTAGATAGATCTTTCGAAGTAGATAGAAATCGATATATAATTTGCGAGATTCCGAGTTAAAATGACCAAGTTATGGCCGTTTTAAGTTGGAATTCCCGCTTAGGACGAGAATTACGAATTTGATAGTTCGTATGAAATTGTTTGGATTAGTTTGAGTTGAAATACTTATTAAAGTATTTCTTCCTTTTTAGGAGATCCCGAAATCGACGATTCCCTACCACCGGATTACTATTACTAGAAGACCGGTGATCCAATGGCCGAGTGAGTTTTCTCCTTGTTTTGTTACCTTGATTGTGATTGTAGTTAGTTGCATTAGAATTATAGGAACAAGATAAAAATCGATATGAATGGGGATGGGATATATGATGAGACTGTGATGAATGTATGCCAAAGAATACTAAAGCATATCGAAACCACGATTTGATTGGATAACTGCACCGTTTATATTGTTCCTGTTATATGTATGATATTGGTTGGTCACTCTAAAGAATGTATAAATATTTTTGTCCTAAACAAAAACTTAAATTGGTCATGCATCACATCGGACATATTGCATTTGGTAGCATGCTACTCTTACGCAGGTCGATCGGTATGGTCCGTTGTTGCCTCGTTTGGATAACGAGCCCGGTGTTTGTGCTCATTCAGGGGTACTAAGGCGTATGTGGATGCATTCTTAGATGAGCCTAGCCGAGTTGAGTGCTAAGAGCCGAGGGCTTGGGGACTAGATGCGGTCGTGTAGACTCAATACCATTCCTAACCTAAGATACGGAGGGCGTAAATCCGTTCTGTGTGTGGGTTCCGGATACCCACACATAATTGCTTGCTCACGTGTTTGTTCATGCATAGCATATGATTGACTAATACTTGTTTGTTATGGTACGGAATTAAGGGAATTCTCACTAAGCTAGCGTAGCTTATACCCCAATAGTTGTTTAAATGAGCAGGTTATTTCAAGAATGCAAAGTGGGGACCGAATTGGTTGGAGCCGGGAATGACTCCGGGATTTCGGCAAAGAGCACGAATGTTTGAAGTTACCAGCTAGATTTATTATTTGCCTTGTAATAGCTTTACGTAGCAGAATCTTTTGATGAAGTGTAATTGAAGTTTAATGAGTTGTATTATGAAGTATAGTGATTTGTATCTGAAGTATAGTAAATTTGTATTTCCTTTACATTGTTACTCAAGCTATATCAATGTAAAATGTATTACTCCGATGAGTCTCCTCCATGTGTTAGACGCCTTGTACATAGTATGGAAGCCTTCGCATGACTGAGGTGGTCATTCTTAGGCTTTATTATTGTGTACGGCGGACTGCCACGTTTAGGGTACCCTTCGGGGCGTGACAGACAGCATCCCCTTGCAGGGTTTCAGGGGCAGCGCCCCTAAAACCTAGACGAAATAGAAAATCTGGGCAAAGGAAGTCCTTATGAAAAATTAAAATTCCTTTTTCATAACCCTTTAAAATTGTTTCCGAAACTTCCATGAAATTATTTCTTAAAACCAAAAAATTGTTCAATAATTAAACAATTTGTTTTAAATAACCCAGATCTGTTCAATAATTAAACCATATCATATATATTAAAAGACTCCAAGAATATACGCATTTTTTTTTTAAATCAGATATGCAGTTCATAATTGATATTGGACGTCCAATTCATTGTTCCAGATCTGAGGAGCATTCGTAGACGTCTAATTCAGACGCTCAACCAATCTTAGGAAAGCAATTCGAAAGAGGAATGCAGATTTGATCCGCTCGATGTGAGACCGTGGATCTAATTCGCTTGACACATTATCACGCTGTTCATTCTTTTTTTTTTTTAATTATTGGACGCCCGCAACATATGGAACGATCGCACTAGTCAGACCGCGTCACAGTAAATCTAATCTGCTTTTGTATTCAGGCACACAATTTGACGTGCGATTCAATGGCACAAACAGATCGCATCTGTATTTTGTTTTTAATAAGTCAAACGTCCAATAACATCTTGTAATTGATAACCACGATCATGCAGATCTGATATGCTTTTCATGAACTAACATGCTATTAAGAAAAACTCTAAAGATCTGTTGTAATCTAATTACACTAGATCTATTCAATCTATTAAAGCAAGGTGCTATAATAAAATTACAAATCCATATTTGTATTGATTTAGATTTTTGCAAACTCAAATTAATTTCACAATTAACATGTATAAAATTGAATCTCAAAAATTTAACTTTCATAGCATCACATGCAAATCATAAACTGATTTCAATCTAATAAAAACATAAGCGGCTCTGATACCACTGTTGGGGTTTCAAAAGGGTTTAAAAACATAAAGATCAAATCTTTCGCAGCGAAATTCAAAAGAAAACCCTAACCCAGTATCTATGTGTATTGATTAGATTAAAACAACAACAAATAGTTTGATTTCATACCTTTAAAAGCTTGAAACTTGAAATCGATTTGTAGATCGAATCTGTAGGTACCACGAAATCACAATACCCTCTACAGTATCCACGTGAACGAGCATTCTTCAAAAGGAATTATCTTTGTGTGCTAGCACAATCTAGAACGCTTCTAGATTATTTGAGAAGAATCATGTTTTCCTGTGTTTCTTTTTTAGGGTTACAGAATTTGTCTGCCATCTAATGTGATAGTAAAAGTCTTAACCCTAATGAGACACTATCATACCTATTTATATTATGTCAGTATTTTGCACTGACAATAATGCCCCTAATCTTATTAGGCTTGGTAGTGATAGTAAATTATTATTCATAATAATAATTTATTTATTCTTCCCATTGGATTTTTAAAATTAAATCACTATCTGGTGATTGGCCTCAAGTACATGAAATAACAATACTTAGTAATTGGCCTAGGGCACAATCACTAACAAAATCTCCATTAAAACAAGAATTGATAAGGAATCAAGCGAGGAAAGAAGAGTAGAGAAGAAAAATAAGCTTGAAGTGTAAAGAGAACTTAAGAGTGCATGTGTTCCTAAAGGAGATAAGTATTATTTCTTTGTTATCTTTGTTGTTTACTTTATGTAATTGGTAAATTGATGTTGAAATAAGTTAAAAATGCTGTTTATATATGTATTTATTGGATATATGGTTGATGGGAGTTGGGATTGTGAAGGAGGAAGAAGATGAATAGTAGTTGGGGTTTGAAGAATTGGGTTGTTTAATGTGTTGATTGAAGTGTTTAATGTGATATTAGTTAAGAGCATCCATGTTTGATGATGTTGAATTCGTATATCAAGTGGTAGGAAGCTTAGTAGATGATTTGAAGAAGATGATGAATAGTAAATTGGGTTATGGTTGCTTGAGAATGAGATAAGAAGTTAAAGATGTAAATGTGATGGAGTGAATTTAATTTGATGTTTGATGTATATGATGAGGAGAATTTGTGCTTTTGATGTTGTTTGAAGTGTATAATATGTTATATAAAGTTTTATGATGTTTAAGTTGTATTAGTCTATTAGAACATGTAAAAGTGTATATATTGTGTAAAAGAAACATGGAAAATGCGTGGATTACTGTCAAAAAATTTTTCCTAAATCAGCCCTACCTAGTGCACGAGCGTACATAGCTTGTGTTGATCAAAATAAGCTCTTGGATCACTTTTTTAACCTCTACCCCATCTTGTACATGGGCATGTATGTGGTTGTGCATGTCATAAAACCTAAAAAAAACTCGTTTCTAACCACTTTAGTGCCCTACACCACCCCGAGCACAACCACGTACCAAGTCATGTACTTTCCCCTGTTTCGCAACTTGTTAGTAATTTGTCAATGTCTTTTTCATCCAACCTCAAATTTAGGTGATTCAAGTTGCGTTGGAATGCATAAAAAGAGATCTACAACTTTTATGTTTTGAGTTTTTACAAATTCGGAAAGTATCTATGCTTACATTTTAGTTCTTTCCAGCTATTATGTTTTCTTAAACAAAGTCAAAACTTGTATTTGCTTTCTAAATGTTTGTTGTTAAGTGTAAATGAATGATTTTAAGTTAAAATGAGATAGATATATGATATTTGATGTGTTATGTGAGTTAATTGATATAATTAAGCATGAATTAAGTGGAATTGTAGATTTAATAAATAGTTGAATTAAATATAGAAGTTAGTTATAAAATGAACTTAGCTAGGAAACTAAGGTTTAACTTGATTAAATAGACTTGAATGAGTTAAAATGAATTATATTGAGTTATTTTAACCATATTTGAGTTATTTTTTGAATTAAATGATTAAGGTTAATTATCTTGGCTAAGTTTAAGTTAATGTAAGCTCAAGTTGACATAAATCCCAGATGTATAATGAGTTAGTAATGAATCTAAGTACAACATGACTTAATGAACTTCACTAAGCTAAAATGAATTATATTATTTAAGTTTAATCAACTTGATTTAGTAAATGAATTAAATGACTAACTCCAATCCATTTGGCTAGGATTTAGTTAAAAGGATTTAATGGTTAATAATTGGATTAAGTTAATGAGATAGATAATCTTAGATTAACATAGTGAATATGTTGTTTCAAATGTTTATTTGCTTAGGAATTTTGTGTTTTTGGAATATGAATGTTTTGTTGATGTTTTTGTAATAAAATATTATAATCAAAGAGAAAAGAAATACTTTGACAGACAAAGAAGAACTGTCCATATTTTGGCGGGCGATCTTCGCACCATAGCAGGGTTCCAAGTTAGTTACTGATCAAATAGGGTTAATAAAGGTTTGAGAAAAGTGGATGATTAGTTTAGTTTAGTTTCTTATATGAGTTCTTTCCTTAATAGAAGTGAATATCTGATTTATCTTTTATATTATCTTCTAAAATTACTTCTGAGGCTATGTTTGGATTTCATATTCAAGGTACGCAGTAATTTACGTGTTGGATGCTAGGATAGGCATCTAAAATGAATTAAAACTTAAATATGGCTTATTCAATTGATGAGTGTTGATTGTGTTTTTCGCCTTTGAATCCGGTATGGGGAGTGGCAAACCTATCATGATGCAATGACATATTAGAATAGACGCTTAGGCCACTTTTGTGATGATGCAATGACTTCATACCATGGTGTAGTGGTACACCATGATGCAATGGTGACGTCTTTTTTTAAATGGCTAGGCGGCTAATCGATAAGGATTGTACTAACAGTGTAACATTTACTTATACTAAGAGGAAATAATATGATTTAATTCAATGTTTATGGGACCATGTGAATTAATTTGTATTATGGATTAAGTTAAGTAAAGTTGAGTAATGACTATTAACCCTAAATAGATTACTAATCTTTTCAGTTAGATTTAGTAGATATAGGTATTCGGGCTATCTATGTCAACCTCTTGAGTAGCTACTGTTACTCAGGACCTCAGATTCCCATTGGCTTGTTCCAGAGTATGAGTACTCCATTGTTGATTTGTTTATTTTAATGGAAAGATAATAACTTATGGATTGATGCATTGCATTTAGTTAAGCCATGTGTCACACTGCATGTGCTTGTGTTACTGTGTACTGAGCTTTGGTTCATTATTGTTGTTATTGTTCTTTTTTCTAGGTGATATACTGAGGAAGATGATGATGATTGATGATGATAATGTTGGTAATGATGATTTCATGAAGATGATGATGGTGTTCCTTGTTGTTGATGATGATTGATGTGATGATGCTTGGCTTGGGTTTTGGGCGCTTGTGACGATTCGGAGAGGATTTGTGAACGAGTGAAGTGAATAGGAGCATGGATGTAGTTTAGTTATTTTATTTCTTTTTGTTTTGTATTAGTAAGAGCTGGATTTATGATTTAAACTTGTTATATTCTTTAATGGGCATAGTGAAGCCCATGTTTTGTAATTAAACTTTTCCAAAGTTTTGTTTAATCGAATAATTTTCCACTTGAGAGTGTGGATGTTTTGAAATGCCTTTCTTTTGAAAGTGTTTTATCAAATTTATTTCTGCTACAAAAGTAATATTTAAAAATCTAATTAAACGATTTCCTAACTTAAACAAAATATTTTTAAGAAAACTTGAGTGTATAATACTTTAGAAGTATTATACGTAATATATGTGACGATAGCCCCTTAATTGGTTTAATGTTTGATTAAATTTAGGGCGTTACACTTACAGTGATGGTACGCAACATTGGCATATTTATTTAACTTTTCTCTACTCTTGTCCCTTGCCTTAGACCTCCGAACTGACTAATTCCCCTAGATTTTGCAACAAGAACTTCTTCTTGTGAGGAAGAAGACCCTTGCATTCTTCATCTCATTTCTTTAATCAAAACTCCACTTTTGACAAATTCCATATTTACTATGCTATTTGATGCAGTATTGGTAAGTGAAAATTTGAAAGCCCCTTAGGACTCTGCTAAAGAGGCTATAATTAAAAGAGCGAATGTCTCTCCAAAATTATGTCTATTCTTGGCAGTTATTCCGCAATTCTTTGAAAATTATTTGAATGATTTTCCATTGACGTAGCTTCCTAATACTTCATCTAGAGTAATTTTATCAGGTAAAGTAAAGTTCATGCATGAGTCTCATTACAAATGTGATCATATACATTGTTTTCAACAAAGTGACGAATAAAACCACATACTTGCTCATGCTTAAACTCCCATTCCTCATCTACCTTGTCATCGGGTTGAGTGGTACCAAACATCGACAAATGCATTTTGTCATAAATAGGAGATCTTTCATCTTGTTTCTTCATATGTGGTAATTCGTGCAATTTAAGTTGATCATTTTTCTCATCCTTGGCTCCATGGGTTAAATGGATGAATAATAATTTAACCTATTTTCTTATGCGAATGATTAACTATTAGTGGTAACCACATAGCATATGATAAGTAGATATACACACCTAAGTAAAACTCTAAAACCTGTTGTTGGGACTAATACAACGGAAATTACAAATATAAGACGAATAAGTAATAAATAAAATGCAAGCATAGCAAGTATAGTGAATAAATGGCACCAACGATTTAACGTGGTTCACTTTTTGGGTTACATCTACAAAATCAATTTCCAAAAATTATTCTTTTGAACAAATAGCAGGCTCAAAAGAGGAAGACTTCTCTAAAACAAATATTCTAGAGCACAAAAAGAAAATTAAGATAAATTTAAAATAGTGTTATTCAAGTATTCCGAAGATCCCAAAATAACCTCATGATTTTTTTTTTTTGGCCATTAATAACCTCATGATTTTAAAACTTATAAAAGATTATTCCTCTCTCTTCAAATCGAATTGCTTTGACTCCCTCACAGAGAACTTACGCCCACGACTCGCGCAAAAATTTTCCCTTGGATCGTTTTGTCCGTAAAAGTCGGTTTCAACCTACTACAGATTCCTCGCCAGGAAGGTTTTCGTAGTCAGTGTTTTAACCGACTGAGCTTTTCCTTCACATGAAGGATTTGCTTTTACTTTTTATTTTTTTTCCCTTAATATTCATGATGTGATGTATGTGGGGGCTCATGCCGGCGGGACCCGCCATATTTTAAGTAATAAGTTTTTTCTTCTGTTAATTATTTACATATTATTTATATATTGTTTTGAGTTAAAAAGGTATAATTACCCATTTGCATTTCAAAAAATCAGTCCGAATCTGATAAATACCTGTTGAGGATCTGCACTTGCGAAATTAATTAAAAAAAAAAATCGATCCAAATATGGCAAATAGGTCTACAGCTGTATTTGCGATTATTATTATTATTATTATTATTATTTGATTTCTTAAATTATTAAAGTGCAGGTAACTTTATTTCAGAAAGAATAAAAAAGTAATATCCCTTCCCTCTAAGGCAATGAGTTAAGACCAGAAAATCTAAATTCTGTGGCATTATTGTACTTGCATGTAGGTAAATGTATACAACCATAAGAATCAACGCACAAAAAAAAAAAAAAAAGCCATAGGATCACAAGCAATTGATTCTACAATATATTGGATTTTTTTTATTTTTCATTTTTAGATCATTTTGGTATTTTATTTATTTTATTTTTAAATAGGTTATTTATTAAAAATAAATACAAATAAAAAATAGATATTTTTATTAATAATTAAATAAAAAATCATATAAAAAAAAGATATAAATGAAAATGAGATAATTCAAACAAACCCATAATATCGCTGCTTAAAAGTAAACCATCTTTGTCCATTGAGAAAATTATAAAATATACTTTTGTTAGAAAATTATAAAAGTTTTTTTTTTTTTTTACCATATATACATATCTATATATTAGTGTGACTTATAGTTGATGTTTTCCAAATTCATAGTAAGGGAAATGAATCTCTCATTGATCTCTTAGTTTTAATCAATTTATTGGTTAAAATACTCTCATGTATAATAAATAAATGAAATTGCAGAAAAGATTATGGCATCATAATGCTACAAGATATTTCAATAATCTTCCCAATGTTAACCATTCATTTGTAAATCGAGTAGAAATTAATGAAAGAAAAAAAAATTAAGATTTTAGGTCCCATGATATGCAATTTTTTCATTTACATATACATGATTTGTGTATCATCATCTCTCTTAATTTTACTTGAGTACATGTGACATATTATAAGTGGTCAATATTAATTTAATAAAATTGTATTATTAGATCATTTTAATAAAATTTTAGTCGTGTTTTTTAAAAGAAAAAGAAAAACACAACTCATAAGTTTATAAAAGCATCAAAACATGGATAATATTAGTTTTTTTATTAAAAAAAAAACCAATCACGAATCCAAAAATGGCCAAAATGCGTGTTATAATTTTCTATTTTCTCAACAAAATAACTATTACACCCTAAGCGCTTAAGAAGTGGCAATTCACCATTTAAATGATATATTTAAAGCTAACAATATAACACCGCGTTTGGTTGATTGAAAATGAATAAGGATGAAAATGAATAGTAATTTCTTATTTTATAGTTAGAGATATTTTTTAAACAAAGCATACTTTTTGATCAGGAGTAGTCATTCCTTTAGTAGATGAAAGGAATGAAGATTCCTTATCTATTCTATATCATATAGAATAGATATTCTTTTGATAGAATTTTTCGGAAACCAAACAAATAAATAAATATTCCATGGGAATAAAGCTGGAATACCGATTCCATTCCATTCAAACAAACATGGTGCAGGTTTTAAAGCTATATATTAGTTTTGGAAATTGTTATTAATTTTTACAAAAATCCAACAAAATATCATCAGTATATTGGTGGGAAGGAATTTACCTATAAAATCAACCTCTACAAATTATTATTATTTTCTAAAATTTGCCTTTATTTAATAACTTAGCCCTAGTGGCAAAAACAAAATAATAATAATAACTTAGCCCTAAGCGTCGATTATATCTATACGACACATGCCCATCTAATCTGAAACAGTAGGTATACTCATCCAAAATTAGAGTTATAAGTTAAAAGTGTTAGGTAATTAACAAATTTTCAAAACTTAGCATGCAGACGCCACTTGACAAAAGAGGGGGTAAAAAAATTACTTGTCCGAATAGCAGTCTATATGAGTGTCACTAATATGCGCTATCCCTATCATCTCCAAAAATAAAATCTTAGTCCCTATATCTAAAACCAAGAGAAGCTTAGTGTACACACACATCATAACCTAAAACGAAAAAAAAAGGGGCAAAATAAGTCAATTATATAATAATTAAGCACAGACTTGCAATATGTACCTATATTCTAATATAATACGTAATAGGTTCATCGATGCAGCACGAAAAAACATAAAATAAACATAGACTCAATACACTGGTTCAATCCAGAAACTAAAGATTGCAACTTTACTAAGAAAAGCTCTCAAAATAGTGTTTTTAAATGTGTAAATATCTTATTCTACTAATAAAGGTTGAAACTTGGCTATAAATGCTATGACAAGAAATTGTAAAACGAAATAATAAAAACTAGGTTGGTTAAAAATAGTGTTATAAGACGAACAATGATAAAAACGAAAAATGATAAAGCACATACAAGATTTACGTGGAAAACCCAAATCGGAAAAACCACGAGCAGAGGAGAGAGAATTCACTATATATCGATAATGGAGTACAAAAGAGAGAGAGAGTAACAAAATATAAATCAAAATTCTCTCATTTTCTCATACTCATACAAACCCTAACAAAACATATATTTATATGTATATATAGCTAGCCGCAATAAAAGCCAAAATTATGTCTCTTAAATGTATAATGAATGAATAATAAATGTATAGTCAAATATTCATTCATTATACAAATACCAAAATTATGACTCTTAAATGTAAAATAAACTACGTAAATCTTGTGTGTGCTTTATCATTTTTCGTTTTTATCATTGTTCGTCTTATAACAAGTGGTATCAGAGCTAAGTTTTGATTTTTTGTTCTCTCTACAATGGCAACCATTAAGTATGATATTCCTTTATTGGATCGGAGCACAAGATTTTCGTTGTAGCAGGTTAAGATGCGAGCGGTTCTCGTACAGATGGATCTGGATGATGCCTTGCTAGAGTTTGATAAAATGCTTGCGTCTTGGTCACTACAAGAAAAAGAACACGAGGATCATAAAGCCCTTTCACAAATTCGTTTGCATCTATCCAATCAAATTTTACAGGATATGAAGACTATTATAGATGACTTCTCCAAAAAAGTTTGGGTATTTTTCTTGAAGCAAAAGTCTGATGCATTACCTACTTTTAAGGAGTCGAAGATAATGATTGAAAAGCAAACTAGTAAACAGGTAAAGTGTCTTCACACTAATAATGGTCTTGAGTTTTGTTCTAATGATTTTAATGTTTTGTGTAAGTCAGAGGGAATTTTGAGATATTTAATAGTCCCTGGAACACCTCAACAAAATGGGGTAGCAGAATAGATGAACAGAACTATCATGGAGAAGGTTAGGTGTATGCTTTCAAATACGCAGTTATCAAAGTCATTTTGGGCAGAAGCTACCTCAACACTATGTTATTTGATTAATAGGTCTCCATCAACAGCCATTGAGAAGAATTCTCCACTTGAGTTATGGTTAGGTACTCCTGCTA
This sequence comes from Combretum micranthum, assembly GCA_024138025.1. Lineage (NCBI taxonomy): Eukaryota > Viridiplantae > Streptophyta > Magnoliopsida > Myrtales > Combretaceae > Combretum > Combretum micranthum. The sequence goes on along the minus strand of JAMXBD010004241.1, from coordinate 10,472 downwards.
ACTATTCAGAGTTGAGAATTTTTTGTTGTCTTACATATGCTTATGTTAATAATGAAAAGCTTGAGCCTAGGTCTCTGAAGTGCATATTCCTTGGTTTTAAACCTGGTGTCAAGGGATATAAGTTATGGTGTCCTGAACTTAAGAAAGTCATTTCGAGTAGGGATGTTATTTTTTATGAAGTATCCATGCTACACTACTTGTCTTCTAACTCATCACCTGACGAAGTCCAGTAGAAATCATCTACACAGGTGGAGTTTCACATTGATTCAGGTACTACTTCAAAGACTACTTCTCAGACTAGACTTCAGACATAGGGTTATCCTGTTTCTACACAACCACAGGAACAATATTCCATTGCTAGAGATAGACCTATGAGAGAAGTGAGGCCTCCTTAGAGATATGCAGAGGTAGATCTTGTTGCCTATGCTCTTAATGTTATAGAAGATATTGATTCAAATTCTGAGCCACCTACTTATATATAAGTTGTGAATTGTGATGATTCTGGTAAGTGGAAGAATGCAATGCAGGAGGAAATGGAATCCCTTCAAAGAAATGGCACTTGGGATTTAGTGAAGCTTCCTAAAGGGAAGAAGACTGTTCGCTGTAAATGGGTTTATAAGAAGAAAGAAGGAACACCAAGTATTAAAAAACCCACACACAAGGAAAAACTTGTTGTAAAAGGCTACAGTCAGATACCGGGTATTGATTTCACATATGTGTTTTCTCCTGTTGTAAAACACAGTTCAATCAGAGCATTATTGGGTATTGTATCTTTACAAGATCCTGAGTTAGAGCAGTTAGATGCCAAGACAACTTTCCTACATGGAGAGCTAGATAAAATAATTTACATGCAATAGCCTGAAGGCTTTGTGGTCTCAGGAAAGGAGAACCATGTATGCATGTTGAAGAAATCCTTATATGGCTTGAAGCAATTGCCAAGGCAATGGTACATGAGGTTTGATTCATTCATGACTTCTCATGATTTTAGGAGAAGTGATTTTGACTATTGTGTATATTTCAAGAAATGTGAAGATGGATCTTTTGTTTATTTACTCTTATATGTTGATGACATGCTGATAGCAGCAAAGGATAGAGGAGAGATTGAGAAATTTAAACTTCAGTTGAGGAGGGAGTTTGAAATGAATAACTTAGGAGCAGCAAAGAAGATACTCGGTATGGAGATTATAAGAAACAAAACAAAAGGTACGTTGCATCTAAGTCAGAAGGGGTATTTTGAGAAGATTCTTTCCAGATTTAATATGATGAATTCTAAGCCTATGAGTACACCTTTAGCAGCTCATTTCAAAATTTCTTTTGCTTTATCTCCAAAGTCAGATGAAGAAATTGATTATATGTCAAAAGTTTCGTATTCTAGTGTTGTGAGATCTCTCATGTATGCTATGGTCTATACAGGCCCAGATTTATCTCATGCTGTAAGTGTGGTTAGCAGATATGTGGCAAATCCTGGTAAGGATTGCTGGAAAGTAGTTCAGTGGATTTTCAGGTACTTGAGAGGTACTATTATCATTTGTCTATAGTTTTGATAGAGCTAGAAATGAACTAGTTGGTTTTGTGGATTTTGATTTTGCTGAAGATTTAGACAAGCGAAGATCTCTCACTGGGTATATTTTTACCTTTGGTGGTTGTGCTATCAGTTCGAAAGCCACTTTGCGAGCTACAGTAGCACTATCCACTACTAAAGTCGAATACATGGCCGTCACAGAAGCTTTTAAGGAAGCTATTTGGTTGCAGGGATTATTTAGAGACCTTAGTGATGATCTAAAGATGATTAAAGTCAATTATGACAGTCAAAGTGCGATCTACCTCACCAAGTATCAAATGTTTCATGAGAGGACAAAGCACATTGATGTTAGATATCACTTTGTTCGTGATATTATAGCTCGTGGTGATATTACTGTGAGCAAAATCAGTACTGAAGATAATCTGGTAGATATGTTGACAAAGGCCCTTCCTATAGCCAAGTTTGATCATTGCTTGGACTTGGTTAATGTTCGTTGCTGATTGATGCCCTTTAGGGGTTTTATGGAAGAGGCGAAGAATGTTATATTTTTATGTCGAAGCTTTTGAATCCATGTCAAGGTGGAGATTGTTAGAGTTTGTGACCCGTTTTCAGTAATCATTTTTCATAATCAAATGTATAATGAATGAATATTTAATTATACATTTATTATTCGTTCATTATATATTTAAGAGTCATAATTTTGGTATATGTATAATGAATGAATATTTGACTATACATTTATTATTCATTCATTATACATTTACCAAAATTATGACTCTTAAATATATAATGAATGAATAATAAATATATAATCAAATATTCATTTATTATACATTTGACTAAGAAAAATAGCTACTGGAAACAGGTCACAAACTCCAACAAATAGGCTGGCTTAAAGTTGGTAGCCTAAAAATAAACACCAATGGCTTTGAAGCTAGCTTTACAAATTTGCTCTCTGGAGACTCTGCAGGCCAGTCCAAGGACGGTGCCCTTTATCCCAATGCTTGCAGTGTATAGGTCGGTGTACGAACAATCTTTAAGGCTAACAGTCTTCCTTAATTCTGCCTCCTTTGCTTCTTTGATGCCTCTAGCTTTCTCAAGAATGTGTTGGCTATGTCCTCCTTATCATTCTCTCCCACCTGCAAAGAACTCAACCCTGAGTTCTCGTTTGAATACAACAGTGAGTCATCTGGGTGGAATGGAAACAAATCAGCAACATTAAAAGTCTATGATATGCCCATGCTGTTGGGAAGTCCAATCACAAAGGTGTTATAATTAATCTTTCGCATAACTTGGTATGGACCATATTTCTTAGGTTGGAACTTGCTGTATTTACTCATAGGAAACCGCTCCTTCCTAAAATAAAAAATCATCACTTGATCCCCTACTTCAAGCAACTATTCCTTCTATGTTTGTTTGTAGCTTTCTTATACTTTGTATTGTCTTTCTCAATCTTGTCCTTAACTTCAGCTGTGATAGCTTGACAATTTTTAGCCACATTCTTAGCAGCTTGACTGAAGTCAACCCGTTTGGGTAATTTAATCAAGATGCACGTCTGGGCATGCTAGTGTAAACCACAAAAAAAGGAGACTTTCCTTTAGTCCTATGAGTAGAACTATTATAAGCAAACTCAGCTTGAGCCAATGCTGCATCCCACTATCTTGGCTTCTCTCTACATATGCTTCTTATCAAAATGCCAAGTTCTATTTGTCACCTCAGTCTGTCTATCTGTCTATGGGTGAGCTGTACTACTATAGTTCAACGATGAGTCAAACATGTACCAAAGTGTCTTCCAAAAGTAACTTAATAATTTGATGTCCCTATTTGATGTGATAGACTTTGGAACCTTGTGTAGTCATATTACCTCTTCAAAAAATAGTATGGCAATAGATCTAGCATCAACAGTTTTCCTATAAGGAATAAAGTAAGCCATATTGGAAAACTTGTCAACAACAACAAATACAGAGTCGATACCACATTGGGTATGAGGCAACCTAATACAAAATCCATGGACAAGTCCTCCCAGATGTTCTTAGGTACTGGCAATAGTATATATAACCTAGTATTTTGGACTACCCTTTAGATGTCTGATAGATATAACATCTCTTCACAATCTTACTAACATCCCTTCTCAAGCAAGGCCAATAATATCTATCAGCTACTATGGTAATAGTTTTGTCCCTCCCCAAATGTCTTGCCAATCCACCTCCATGTAGGTCTCTAACTAACTTCTCCCTTAAAGAAGACTCAAGGATACATAACTGATTTCCTTTCATCAAATGCCAATAAAAGATATGATAATCATCATTGGGTTCTTTTGTAATGCACTTTTGCTTGATATTCCCAAAATCAACATCACCTTCATATAGCTCCTTCAACTATTCAAATCCTACAACCTCAATACTTATGGTGAACAACAAGTCAGCTCTCTTTCTCAAGGCATCAGCTACTTTTTCTGTACTCCCGATTTATGCATAAGTTTAAATGGAAATCCCTGCAAAAATTGTATCCACTTAGCATGCATATTCTTATTGATCCTCGTCTAACTACTTAGATGTTTCAAAGCTTCACAATTAGAATACAGAATAAATTCCTTCCTTATTAAGTAATGTTCCCATTCTCTTAATGCTCTCACTATAGAGTAAAATTCCTTATCATAAGTCGACCAGCTCCTCCTAGCTTCACACAATTTCTCACTATAATAAGCAACTAGCCTCTTCTCTTGAGATAAGATAGCACCAATCCCACCTCCACTAGCATCACAGTTAACCTTAAAGAGCTTATCAAAATCAGGAAGTGCTAACATAGGAGCACTACATAGCTTCTCTTTCAATATAGCGAAGCTAGTCTCTACTTCATCTCCCTATTGAAACTTTCCCTTCTTCAGACACTCAGTTGATGGATCAGCAATAGTACTGAAGTGTTTGATGAATTGCCTATAGAAACTAGCTAGCCTAGAAAACTCCTCAACTCAGTCACAGTTTTTGGAATAGGTCATTCGTAATAGCCCTTACCTTCTCATCATCCAAGGTGATCCCTTCACTACTAACCATTAACCCCCACAATAGTAGTCTCTTCGCCATAAATATGCACTTCTTTAGATTAACATACAATTTATTCTCTTTTAGTATGGTAAAAACACTTCTCAAAGGACTCACATGCTCATCCTGAGATCTACTATATATCAATATATCATTGGAGTAGACTACTACAAATCTACCAATAAAGGGTTTGAGTACTTGGTTCATGATATGCATAAACGTGCTAGGAGCATTGGTTAGTCCAAAAGGCAACACTAACCACGCATAAAGCCTCTCCTTTCTCTTGAACACTGTCTTCCACTCATCTCCACCATCTCCAGGTTTAAATCTAATCTGGTTATAACCATTTCTCATATCAACCTTAGAAAACAACATAGCTCCACTAAACCTGTCTAACATATGTTCTAGGTGAGGAATTGGAAATTTATAACCAATGGTAATCGTGTTGATGGATCTGCTGTTAACACACATCCTCCAGCTACCATATTTCTTTGGAGTCAATAAACCAGGCATGACACAAGGGTCATACTATCTCTGATAAACCCTTTCTACAATAACTCTAGGATTTTCTCATGCAAGATCTCTGTCTCCTTAGGGCTCATCTTGTAGTGAGGTAAATTAGGCAAACTCGCCCCAGGCATTAAATCAATATAGTGCTGAATATCCCTCAAGGGTAGTAAACCCTTAGGTAGATCATCTAGTAACACATCCTAAAATTTCTCCAGTACTTCTTTCACACTCTTAGGCACATAACTATCACAATCATAATATTTTTCATGATAAGATCATGTACCACTTTGGACTCCTTATAACCTCCTCTATTTCCTTTTCTAAGTGTGTAATGATAAAAAAAGAGTGTCCCTCTACCTTAGAGGTCTAAGGACGATTGGTTATCTTTAAGGGTAGCAACATATACTTCACTCCCCCTTTCTCTAACCTATACACATTTTCCTTTCCTACATGTTGTGCATTGACATCAAATTGCTAGGGTCTCCTAAATAATAGGTGACAGGCATCCATGTCTACAATATCACAGTAGACATCATTATGATACTTGCTTACAGAAAAAGGCACTCTACGTCTCTCCTTCACCTCAATCTTTTCAACTGCCTTAATCCATCCAATGGTGTATGGATTAGGATGTTTTTTCACAGGTAATACCAATAGTTCCACCACTTCCTTTCTAATGATGTTTTCACAACTCCTACTATCTACTATAAGATCAAATACCTTCCCACCAATCATATATTAGGTACAAAACATATTAGTGTCGCTGAGTACTATCCTCCTGTTTTGGTGCCAACATCAACTTTCTAATAACATGAGTCTACTTGACCTCCTCCTTATCTACTTCGTAATGATCATCCTCCCCATCAGGCTCACAAATCTCCTCATCCCTCTCAATAATGTTCACTCCTCTCCTATTAGGACATTCATTTGATTGGTGACCCAGCTTATTACCAAGGTTGTTAGAACTGGCCCAGAATGGCCGATTCGAACCAGAACCGGCAATGAAGGCGGGCTGGGTTCGACGGTTAACTCGTTTTTGGCGAGAACTAGATTGACCTGGTCGACCCGGGCGGTCGAACAGGGTTGAATCGATCGACCCGGACAGGCTGACCCAGATCCAAAAAAATAAAAATAAAAAAAATAAAAAACTAGAAATTTAAATATTTATTCATACTTTATTATAAATTTATAAAATATAATCATTAAATCATATTTATTTAATAATTAATTGATGAATTTGATCCAAATATAGATTTAATTGAGTGATTACACATATATTGGTCTTTTATAATTAAATTATCCCTTATATTTTTATTTTTTGTGACCCCAGTGGAACCCGATCTGACCCCTCGACCCTTGACCCTTGACCCTTGACCCCCTAGCCTGTCCGGGTCTAACCCCGGTCCGGTTTTGACAACATTGCTTATTACATCTATAGGACCTGCTTAGAATTGGTCATGCATAAGGATTATTTCACTTTAAAGTGTCTCTAACCTTAATGGGTTTCTTACCAGCAGCTTTATCATCTCTCTTCTTACTTCCCCCCTCTTTATTTATCCTTAATACCCTTATTCTTCTCAGTTGTGTTTCTCCTACTACTCGCCTTCAAATCTGTATCTCTTACTACCACCGTCAAAATAGCTACTCTTCTATTGTAACATCACCTTGGCCTTAAGAGCCATATTTTTTTGCCTCATTTAAACTTTTCATCACATTCACACTAATTTTATCCCTAATTTATAACTTCAAACCATCCACATACTTGGCAACGTGTTGACTTTTACTTTCGCTCAGGTCATTCCGTTCAACCAATCGCATAAACTCGGCTATATAATCATGAATAAAATGTTGACCCAGGTGACATCGTTGGTATTATTGAAAGAGGATTTGTTCATAATTAGGAGGTAGAAAATCCCATTGTAACAACTGTTTCATACAGAACCACGTCCGCACAAGCTGTCTACCTTCTCTTTATCTTCTGTTATGCAACCTCTCCCACCAAGCAGAGGCTCCTCCTTTCAATCTGCAAGCGACCAATCACACCCTGCGCTCTTATGATATTTCCATATAATCGAAAAACCTATCGACTTCCACCAACAAGTTGAAGAACTCTTCAATATTTAAATTGTTATTAAAAAAAGGAATGTTTACCTTTAATCGGAAATCTCCACCATCGCCTTGATTGTAATCATAATAATTCCTCCAGTATCTACCCCCATCATTACCACCTCATCTTTGCAGTTGTCTCTCTTTGTATAAGATCTCATCCTCGTCATTGGATTCATCATCAGAAATTGGGGTCCTTTGATAATTAGCTACAAGTTTATTGATCGGGCCACCGTAAGCATTCCATGCCCTTGGTTGTCTCTCATCAATATGCCTATCGTTGTTGGTATCTACTATCACGCCCCAGCGGGTACCCTAAACGTGACAGCCCGCCGTACGCAATATTAAAACTTAAAAATGACTACCTCAGTCACTCGAAAGCTTCCATATCGGTACAAGGCGTACATTCACAACAAAGGGAGACCGGTGGAGTAATGCATTTTAAGACATTGGCAGCGGAACATGCAAAATAACACTCAATATATTTCATTGAAATAAAAGTCTTACAGCTTCTAAGGGGCATTCCCCCGATAACTCATAATAACATGGTTCTAAATATATCATAACTAAGCTAGAAGATTTTAGAAGAAATCTACTCTATAACTTCAAAATAGATTGCCTCCAAAAGCTTCTCAAAATAAGGATTCTACCCGGGAAATCGAGGAGGTCGCGGTGCAAAAGATAATCCTGCAATATCAAAAGTCTATAGGAGTATAAGCATGACTAGCTTAGTGAGATATTCCTTACACAATGTACTCATAACAATAATCAAACAAGTTTATTAATCAAGCATATGAATGCAACAACCATATGATCAAACATTACATTACGACTATCCGGTTTCGTATGTTTGATGGATTTACCCCTCCATCGGTGGTTAGGGAATGCTTTGAACTGGGTCCCGAACAACCTCCTCAAATTTGCGCGCGTCTTGGGGTTCCAACGAACCGTACTACTAGTCCCCGGGCCTTCCATGCCCAAAGCGATCGATCCGGCTCGCTACACCTTGAGGCCGTATTCCCCGTACGTCCTAACCCTCAAGATGTAGCTAGGTAGCTACCATTCCAGTCCCACGCTGAGGAGTAGTAGCAAAACTTCGAAATGATATACTAAGTGATATGCATGAGTAATTTATTATATGAGGATTTCAATATGACATTAAATCATTTAAAGCGATCAAACAATACTTGCACACATAATAATACATACATGGAAACATTTATATCAATCACAAATCGGGTTTCGATATACTTATCGTTCATTGATCGCACACAACGAATCACATACACAATTCCCATAATATCCCGCATGCATATCAATTTTTATCTTTTTCCTAACGTCTAGTGCTCTATTCTAAAGCACATGCGCGAATACGTAAGCGTAAAGGAAACTCACTCGTCCATAGCGCTCTAGGAGTCGAAGTAATCCTCGGGGAAGACAAGATCGTGATCCTCGACACCTAAACAAAAGAATACCCAACATGAGTATTTCATCCAAGATCTATTCAAGATCTATACTTCTATCTTAAAGAATTTGTAAAAATCGTATGGAATGGAAATCCCAATTAAAATGGCCATAACTTGCTCATTTTAACTCGGAATTCCGCATATTATATACCGATTTCTACCTACTCGAAAAGATCTATCTATTTCTAAGGTTATATTCATCAAAAGAAGTTATTTGGGTCTCGGAATAGTAGCGTACAGATTTGATACGAATTTTCTAAACTTCAAAACTAGAGTTTTCAAACATTACTTCACTCAAGGGCTTTTGTACAAAAATATAGATATATTGTATGGTTGAAAAATCCCTTGAATTTATGTATATATATGTATAAACTCAAACTATATGCATGAATTTGGTGTTGTCTCAACAATGGTTTTGTAAGACTCATGTCATGAAAGTGAGATAAGCTTAAGTCTTGAAAAGGAGTTAGTTTTACTTTGAAAATTTCCTAAATTATCATAAAGGATTATTTCTTCCTTTTTAACTCCATTTATTAGTTTTTAATCTTCAAAAGTAATTTTAATCTTTCAAGATTTTCATAAATTTATTTCTAGTGGTTTGGAAACATATAGTTTTTTCTAACTATTTCATAGTTATATCCACTTTTGAAAGAAATCATCATATAAATAAATTTTGGAAAAACTTATCTTAGACTTTAGTGTTGGAAAACTTTGACAATTGAATTTAAGAAATCCTTTGTTTAGGTCTAAAGAAACTTTCTTATTTCTTTGAAAAGAGGTTTTTTATAATAACTTTACTCTATGTATTGCTTGGTGAAAACCATATATTATTACTAAAACTTGAGCTAGCTTATTTAACTTTAGAAGAACATTTGCTTAAAATAATTTCAACCTTTAAGGAAAATAACTTCTTATGTGACAAAATTTATTTTTAAAAAGTGTTCTCATTCTTATTTTAAGAAAGCTCATTTTTATTATGATTGAGACAATAACAACATATTCATGCATGAATGAGAATATGTAACCATGAAAAATATAAAATCAACATAATTAAAATAATAAAAGCATAAAGGTAAAGTCAAGTATTGGGAACCTTAGCTTCATCAAGGAATCCCGGGACTAAGAATAGACTAGTCCTTAAAAAAAGAAAAGCAAGGAAATAAAATTGTTTTGACTTGATATGGACAAGTCTAAGACTAGAAAGACTAGTCTTAAGAACAACTTGAAATTAAAATAAATTGCAATACTTGAAAGTAAATAAATAACAAGTGAGCTTATATGCTCTAAATAAATATATACTATATATATAGAAAGATAATACAAAATAACAATATCAACATAATAGTACATAAAGAAAATAAGGACATGAACAAAAACAAAACATGAATAAATTGTTGCTTCTTTAACTCAATGAGCCTAAGAAACATACACTAAACTCATGTTAAGTTATATGAACATGATGAGTACATAAGAGAAGTTTTACCTAAGGTTTATGTGTTAGTTGAAGAAGAAAGGAATGGGTTGTTGTATTATGTGGGACTTGGTTTTCTAAAGAAAAGAAGAGACTTGAGAGAGATGTTGGGAGAGAGATTTTGTGGAGTGATTTTGGGAGAGTTTTAGTATGAATTTTTGTTGTGTGAAAGAATGGAAGAGGAAAGGGGTATTTATAGATTTTTGGAGTGGAAATTGGTGTGATTAAATTTAATTGAAATTGAAAATAAATTGGATGGAAGAGGGGCATGGGGGGCGCCGGTTTTGAGCATATAGGGGGAAAAAATATTATTTTTGTTTTTTGTAATAAAAGAATGTGTAAGGTATGATTTTAAA